>CAIGRR010288416.1:0-10073 GCA_903798365.1 Fraxinus sp. 1973-6204 | reverse complement strand
ATGATCCCCCATACTGTTTCCAGCTTTTTGGCCTGATTGCAGGTCAAGTGTTTGAGAAAAGGTGAAAAGTAAAAACCGAAAGCTTGTGAAAGATATATTTTAGTATTAAGTTATTAAACTGCAGTTGGCTGTGAAAAAAAAGAAATCCCATTTGTACATAAGAATGACCTCATAGGATTCTTACGCCCTCTCACATGAGGGTATCCAGTGAAATGAAAAAGAAAGAAAATTGCGAGTGTGTGTAAGTGTTCTGTTTCTGATATCTCCTGAAAATGCTAGGTCTACATAAAGTTAAGACTTTGGTTAAAATATGTTAGACAAATTTTGATACATTGACGTTGACAAACCCAATCAAAGCGTATTTTTTGTGTACAAGTAATTTACTCCTTATCTTATGAAGTTAATTAAATAAGTAATTATTTTTAAAAAATATTACTCATTAGTCACTCATCTATTTAAAAAATTATCCATTTATCAGTGGAGTGAAATTCGGTGCTCTCATTTGACAGAAATTGCCATGTGTCAAATAGAAAGCAGACGTGAAAATTTGACGACATTAAATTGTCGAATTAATTAAACGAATGTTCGTTAAGCTCATTTCTATGTTACTAATTGCTCACAGAATAAATAAAAAAGGTTACACAGCTTGACTACATGAATGATCAATATGTGACATTTTACTTGTTTAGTGAGCAATTAGTAACATAGCCATAAGTTTAATGAACACTGATTTAATTAACTAGATAATTTAACATCATCAATGTATCATCTCTGATTTTCATCGGAAACATAGCAATTTTCATCAAATTGGAGTAACGAGTTTTACTCAAGTGATGGATGGATAATTATTTGAATAGACAAATAAATAATTTACGCCTTTTTTTTGTTCAGTAAGCAAATAGTAATTGAGCCTATAAATATTAATGTGTTGCCCCCAGGGCAAATCTCCCAGTGGCAAAGGGGGGGCGGTTAGGGCTCAACGCGGTAGTGTGCAGAGTTCGATTCCCCGCAAGGTGGAATTGGCTTTGTTGCAAGTGGGAGTTACCATAGAATTAATAGCACATNAAATCTCCAGGGGCAAAGGGGAGGATGGTTAGGGCTCAGCGCGATAGTGTGCAGAGTTCGATGTCCCGCAAGGTGGAATTGGCTTTGTTGCAAGTGGGAGTTACCATAGAATTAATAGCACATGCCTATCCATAAGCTCTCCACCCTGGCTCCTGAGAGGCACATCCTGCGATTTACCTCCTCCACGATGGTCCAGGACAGGGTCGGTGGGGGCCCTCAAGGTTGGGGTTCAACTTTTATAAATATTAATGTGTTAGTATTATTGTTTTAAAGTTGACCTGAGTCTTGATTTGCCAAAAGAATGAAAAAGTTAAATGTCGTTGAATCGGTGTATTTCCTTTTTTTGGTCTTTTATTTGGGGTGACTTGCATTAATGAAACGATTTGGCCCTCAAAAAAGACTAAATTTACTTTTAGCTTAATATTAAGATGAGCTCGTAGTTATGACATTATCGTTCCTTCATATCAATCTTAACATAATTTGGCCTTTTATTTGTAACTCACAAAATTTAAATTTAGTTTTATCCTAACATTAAGACAAGATATCGTAATTACACAATTTGAACATTAAAAAATAACAAATAAATCTAAGTTTATTCTCAAGATATGATATGTAGGGTTGGCACCGAGATTTTTGAGGCACTAGACAACTAGTTATTACTAGACCCTTAAATTTTGTAAAAGTTTATATCACCCCAATAATTGGTCTTATTTTCTACTGCATAAATACATTCCCTTCATTTTTGTTCGTTAGAATGAAAACAATGCTTCAATTTCTATTCATCCGTACTACTTCTACTCTACCGTCTCTACTAATAAGTTAAATGTATGCATAATAAATACATTGACCATGAGTCAGTCGCCCTAAACAATAGACCGACACACCTGACTTTTTTTTATTACAAACGTTACATCAATCATTTCTAAAGATTGCCTAAAGATCTTGTAAGAGACAACTCCAACTTCATGAGCTTCAGATGGATTAGGGGCCTTGGAGGAAGGTTCTTCTTGTGAAGAGCTTCAACTCCTTCCATCTTTTAAATAGCGTTTCGGATTATGCACCTCAACCGTTTAGACAGTGCTTCACCTTAAGAGCTTCAGCCATTCGTACGATTTTCTTCACTTTTGACCGTTGGGTCTTTTTTGACTTTTTCTGCCCATATGGTTTGTTATGCAGCACTTTGAATTGAGCCTTGGACGCGAGGCGTAACAATAATCCCTAAGTCTATGCATGATTATTTATGTAATGCATGGACTTGTATGTTAAAATTTTGTTGAGGATGATTTTTATCATATCATAGTATTTATACTTAGAATCTAAATGTACCTGACTTGCGTGAACTGCCTGCTAGTGTTGTCCAAAGTTGTATACTTCAAGATATTTCTCTTTTCGTAGTAATCCCGAGGAGTGTCGCGAAATGAATCAAGTTTGAGACTGTATTATTTGAAGTGCCTTTGCACACCCGAAGCTTTATCCGAACTGGTTGATGAGAAGTGGCTCTGACCCTTGCTACGTCTTCAACTTGCTAATTACGAAGAGACTAATTTTGAAAACGTTTGGGGGGACATGAGGTGTCCTGAATTATTGTGCCCAAATGATTTGTTGTTTTTGTACGTTTCCAAGAAAAAAGCTGAAGCGGTTCAACTTTCTACGCACGCAACCGTCACCGTATTTAATGAGCAATGATGGCTGTTTTGCACACATCTTGCGAAGTTCAGGTGCATGAGAGCGCGTGGCAGACACTTTGATCTGGATCGTTGAAGACGAAGTGACTGATGCATTGAGTGGTCCAGATTAAAACTTCAAATGAATGGTTGGATGATCCGGATCGACATCCATCGGCTGGGATTTGAGAGCCTCTGCCTATAAAAGGGGAAGATTCATGGAAAAAATCACTTTTGCCTTTAGCGCATTCCTTATTCGAATTTCTCAAAATCTCTAAGTTTTCCTTTTCTTCTCTTTTGCACTTTTCACTTTCCGGCTGTACTCCACCATTCTTGAATCCAACTCGAAAGTATCCTAAACTTTTAACTTTAAAATCTAAATCAATGGAATCTCCAAACTCTATTGGGGGAACATTGACATTAGTGAGGTAGCAGTTGAAATGGGAGTTGAGATTACTAGCATGACATACTTGGTCTGAACCATTCAGGCTGGACAAAGTGGCCTTCTGGAAGGGATAGAAGAGATAATGAGGTTGCCTGGGAAAGCCAAAATCCCATCTTCTGTAAATCCGACCACATAGCCAACCTTAGGAAAAAATACCGGATCCCATATAATATAGAACTCATTTTCCTCACTCCTGATGAGCGAGCCTGCTTTCTGAGGCAGGGCTGCATTTCCATCAGTGAGTTCCTCCTAAAGGCTAGGCTTTGCCTACATGTACATCTCTTTTTTAGAGCCGTACTTAATTTGTACGGGCTGGCCCCCACCCAGCTGCACCTCCAATGCTTGGGCCCAATTAGTGGGGACCTACTTCCTATGGAAGGAAACTTCCCTTGGAGCGGACATGCCTTTCCATGTTTTTTAATTTGTTTTCCAACCTTGGGTCTTAGGGAAAGGGGACTCAAAAGGGTAGTACTCCCTTTGTCTGTGGAGGTCACATTCTCCCTTTGTTTAGGCCTTCCTTCCTCCATCAAAGGATGGAAGGAGACGTAGTTTTGGGTAAGGAAAAAGCGGCAGGAATGTGAGGGTGATACTGTCCGTCATGTGAAAGCTCCGACCTCTTAATCTGAAGCTTGTAAGTGTTATCTCTGCCTTTTGATTTATGTGTAGATGAATTTGATGTTAACATTTTTTTCTATTGTTTTGCAGGGTCAATTGAGAGCTTCGAGTTAAGCGAGAGCAATTAGACAACGTTGACTAATATCTAACATCGACCCTCCTTCTCTCGTGACTTTGATCGTTTGATCGCTTCCAAGAAATTTTTTAAAGAATTTTGCTTGATGGCCAAGAAAGGTATTGCTTTCCTCTTTTCAAACTTCATTCTATATGTACTTAACTGTGTCTGACCTTGTTGTTTTACTTTGCAAGAAATTTTGAGAAACGGAGGCACCCCACTTCGAACATGGTCACCAAACTTGCTGCTACCTCCATCTCCAGATGAAGGGTTCTAAAGCCCTCATTTGCTGGACAAAGTAGGTGAGGGACCAAATAGAAAAGGTCAGCTGGGAAGCTGGCAGTCAAGATGAGGAGCAACCTCCCCAAAAGAAAAAAGGGAAGAAAATCGTTGAGGAGATCTCCAATAAGAAACACATGTTCTCCATCACCGGGGTAGGTGGTTCAAATGATGTCCCTCATCCTCAGTCCGACATCCCAGTCGGGGAGAGGTTGTTGGCAGCATCCTTAGCTGTGGCCTCTGGGGATAGAAAATGTCAGCTACCGTGGAGCCCTAGAGGCAGGAATCTCACAAGAAGGCGAGGTCTACAAGAGACTCCACTGCTTCCGAGGCTCCTCAACGACCCGGCTTGCTGTGAAGAAGAGGAGCGAAGAACTGGCTTCTAAAGTTCTTTCCCTGCTTCCTCTAGAAGTCCAAATTGCAACAACCACTTTTCACAAGTTTTGGATGGAGAGGTGGCAAAACTTGGTTGAGACCAACAATGTCGTGGACTTGTTTTCCACAATGGTGAGCCAGGTTGGAAGAGGATTTAGTTTTACTATAGATGCTAAAGGCCTCTTTAAAAATCATCAAAGTAAAATCGTGAATTCGTCAATAAAGCCTCTCAGGCTGAGGAGGCTGCCAGCAAAGTCAAAGCAGATACTGAGGCTGAGGCTCTAAAGAAGAAGAAGAAGAAGAGAGTGGAGACTTCTGATGCCCATTAGAGGCGGCAGTTGAGGCCTTGGAAAAGGCCAACAAAGAGAATGTTACTCTAGCAAGTGAGGGAGTTGAACTTAAAAGTTTCTGGCCTAACAGAAGAAGTGGAGACAGCTCGGCAAGAAGCTCAATCTGTTGGGGATGACGTTGAAAAGTGTTACCTCGCGAACTTCCATTTGACAAAGGCATACCAAAGCTTCGCGAAGTACTGATGGAGATATGTCTACACAGAAATGGTAGAGTAGCTTGAGGTGAACATCGAAGGTAGCAACACTTCTGAGTTAAGGTCAAAATTCCTTGAAGAGTGAGAACATGAGCCTCAAACTTCGGCAGATGTAGCCAAGTGATTGAGATTGAAGATGATGATGCTGAAGAGGCTCCTAAAGCCGTGGCTCCTGATGCGATTGTTTCCTTTGTAGCTCTCCCTCCCTCACATGTGTAGATAGGTCTTTTTGTTTTTTCTTTGTAAATGGATTCAGGCGCAATTTGTAAATACTTATTTGAATGAATGAAATTTTTTTTTTGCTCAAGTATTGATTTTACTTACTTTCTGCACTGATTGCTTTCTTTGCATTGCTCTTTACTGTAACTTGAACCACTTCTACTTTAATTATAATATTAAACTTATGAGCATCAAACTTTAGTAACGTCGAAGTTATAATAACATCAGACTTATAATAACATAACACTTACGCAGGTCGAACTTCAATAACAACTTCAACTTTGTAATAATATCAAGCTTATAATTTTGCATAAGTGTTAGGAGGTTATGTACCTTCATAAGTTTATGAACTTATGCACATCAAACTTCAGCGATAACATCAAACTGAAGTTGTTAACCATTTCAGATTTTTATTCAACTTTGTTTATTTGTAATTTGCACAAGTGTTGACAGTTCGCTTGCCTTCTTTTCCTAAGCATTTAGGTTAAGTGGTTCACCCATGCTGAGGTTTCCTTAAAAACTTTTGTTGTTAAGGTCCTCTGCAACACTTCACGAGTGTTAAGTTAGTCCATTTTAGGATTCAACTCATTGTTGAAGTGCCCACGTGTCTCTTCATATGGACGGGTCATCTATGAAGAGCTTTCCCCTTTGACTTTTGTCAATAGGAGGTACTTCATTACTTTTAGTGAACTTGCTTTAACAGAATTAAGAACAATTTTAACTTACCAAGATTAATAATTTTCCTGAGCATGAGGTTAAGTGGTTCGCCCATGTTGAGGCTTCTTAAACAACTTTTGATGTTAAAGTCATGTACAATACTTCGCGAGTATAGAGGTGGTCCATTTTAGAATCCAACTCCTTGTCGAGGTGCCCACGCGTCTCTTCACATGGACGGGTCATCTACGAAGAGGCTTCCCCTCCAAATTTTGTCAATAGAAGGCATTTTTATTGATATTAACTTTTGCAAAATTCTAATTTCTTGGATTGCGAACTTTGTTTCATAAACATGGGGTTGAGCGACTCGCCCATGCTGAGGCTTCCTTAATAACTTTTGTTGTTAAAGGCATGTGTATCACTTCGTGAGTGCAAAAGTGGTCCATTTGAGGATCCACCTCCTCGTCAAGGTGCCCACGCTTCTCCGCATAGGGAGCTCATCTATGCATAGGCTTTTCCCAGGACTTTTTGTCTCTTAGGAGGTAGTTTAATGCACAAACAATTTGATAAATGTCAGTTTCATTAAATCAAGAACTTTACAAACTGGATATTTGCATCATTGCTTATAGTATTTCCGTAGATGCTCTACATTACATGGATGAGGCTGCGCATTTTTATCCATATTTTCAATTTTATATGTTCCATGCCGAGTCTCTTCCTTAATGCGGTAGAGGCCTTCCTAGTTAGGACCAAGGGTTCCTGTACAATGTTCTTTAGAAGATAAAAATACCTTTCGGAGCAAAAACTCATTCAAACGAAATGACTTCTTCTTTACTTTAGAACTGTAGTATCTAATCATTTTTCACTATTAAACAGCCAATTTTGCTTGAGAATCATCCCTAATTTTTTCAAAGAGATCCAATTCACATTTCCTTATCTCATCATTAGATATTTCATTGAAATGAATTCAATGAGGAGATTGCAGACCTACTTCAACTGGGCTTATAGCCTCGGCCTCGTAAGCCATATAGAACATAGTTTCTCCTGTATCATTCTGCTTGTAGTTCGTATGGCTCAAAGGACTTGAGGTAGCTCATCAACTCGGCCCCCTTTATAGGCATCCAATTTTATCTTCATTGTGTACTTGATTGTCTTTTGACAGCCTTCACCTATCCATTTACCTGGGGTTGATGTCGGAAGGAAAAATGTTTCTTAATACCCAACTTCTCACATAAGCTTCTGACCTTCTAATTATCGAAATGTCGACCATTGTCGATAGAATTTAATGAGGAATTCAAAATCTAAAAATGATCAATCCTCCATTTAGCTAATGGCCAAGGGCGGAGAATACACTTAGCTCTTGGGAAGGCTGCTTCTGAATTGTTGCAAAGAGTTAACACTTGTCACATTTCTTGATGAATTGTTGCGCATCATTTTTCAAGGTAGGCCAATAATTTCCTTACCTCAATACTTTCTATGCCAAGGACCATCCTCTTTTGTAATTGCCACATACCCCTTCATGAATCTCTCAGAGCACATAATTAGCTTGCTCACCACTTATGCATCGAAGTAAAGGCATGAAATGAGCAATTGGCTTCTTAGCTTCCACGCCTTCTCTTTTTCAGAGGGTAATGTCTAGTTATTAAGAAAAGTATGATTGTCTTCATCCATAATGAAATATCTTCGGCCTACATTATCTCTTTTCTAGTGGCGGTGGAGAGTTTAAAAAGATGATTTATGGGCACTAAGTGAGCCATTCAGAATCTTTAGTGCTTGCCACTTTGAAAGGGCATTGACATGAGTATTTTTTGTGTGTGGTATTTGCACCAACTCAAATATTTCGAAAATAGGAATGAACTCCATAATAGTTTCAAGTATGTGGCCATGGACTTATCTCTAGCTGAAAAATTGTCATGAACCTGTCTTACTACCAACTGGGAATCAATACTGATTACAAGCCTCTTTGCCTGCATTTCCCTGGCTAGTCTGAGGCCTGCGACGAGGGCCTTACATTCTGTTACATTATTAGTGGCTTTAAAGCTAAACCTTACAATACATATAAGCTTATGTCCTTCCAGCCTGACAAGAACTACTCCTGCTCCTGACCCAGTGTCCCCTAACGATCTATCGAAAAAAAGGCTCCATGTAGGAGGTTCAGCAGATTCCATTTCTGGAATAGGGGTGAATTTTATTACAAAACTTGTTAGGGCTTGTCCCTTTGTAGCAGCCATTGGCTTGAACTCTCTATAAAACTGGTTGAGTTCCACAACCTACTTCAATAACCTTCATGAAGTGTCAGGCTTCTGCAACATTTACTTTAGATGGGCCTGGAAATATGGCCTCAATTTCCATGAGGCTATCACCAAGGAGAGTGCCAGCTTTTCCATGTCTGGATAGCGAGTCTTAGCTGCTAATAGTGTTTTGCTTACATAATACACATGCAGCTGGAGATCATTTCCCCTTTTTATCAAAACTAAATTGATTGCCTCAGGGGTTACTGCCAAGTACAATTGCAGTGGTTCGTTGGTCTTTGGTTTGGAGAGGAATGAAGCATGTCCAAGTGCTTCTTCAAATCTTGAAGGGCTACCTCACATTCTTGTGTTCACTGTAACTTATTTCCTC
Source organism: Fraxinus sp. 1973-6204 (assembly GCA_903798365.1). NCBI lineage: Eukaryota > Viridiplantae > Streptophyta > Magnoliopsida > Lamiales > Oleaceae > Fraxinus > Fraxinus sp. 1973-6204. The sequence continues at coordinate 1,476 of CAIGRR010288416.1, read as the reverse complement.
CCTTTAGAATTTTAAAGAAAGGTAGGCACTTATCCGTGGCCTTAGAAACGAAACGGTTCAACTGATGAGTGTATTTCACTTATACTTTAGATATCATCTAAATTTGATATTTAACTTATATCTACGAGTCTTAGAACATTTTAATGTGTGTTTTGATTGTGATATAGATTGATGAAATTGAAGGAAACAAGTAAACGTTGGCAAAAATTGGAGAAAAGGGCTAATTTGTAAGAGATCCAAAGTTTGAGGACTAAAGCGTAAATACTCAAAAGTTGTATCGAACCTCAAAATGAAGATTCAAGAGTGGTTGGAGTCAATTAGATGAAGAAAGAAGTCAAAGGAATCAAATATAGTCAAAATATGATAAAAAATTCTCCAACCGAAAAAGTTATGCTCCAAATTTGTAATCTCATATTGAGACTCATTTTTGACATAACAAACATTTGAATTGGAAAAATATATCTGAAGCAAAGTTGTATCCCTTCGAGTTATCTTTCTAAATCATTTTGAATCACCTCAATCAGATATCCGAAAAAAAGGTTATAATAAAAATACTAAAGGACAAGCAGTGCAGTTTTTCCACCGAAGATGGGCGCCGAAACACCAAGTTTTGGACGCCGCAGTGCCCACATTGCTGAAACAAGATGAAATCACATGTTGGACGCCGAGGCGCCGCTGTACAAGAAAAAAAGGTTTTTGATTTTTCTGGACTCTTTTTTTGGCCCAACACGACTCCAACCCTTCCTAACTTCAAAATACTATAAATGCAACCTTTAAAATCTAATTCTACAGGGGAACTACAGCTTAGAAGACAAGATGAAAGAGAATTGATTTTGAGCAAAAACGACAAGAAATTGGAGNGCCGCTTTACAAGAAAAAAAGGGTTTTTGATTTTTCTGAACTCTTTTCTTGGCCCAACACGACTCCAACCTTTCCAAACTTCAAAATACTATAAATGCAACCTTTAAAATCTAATTCTACAGGAGAACTACATCTTAGAAGACAAGATGAAAGAAAATTGATCTTGAGCAAAAAGACAAGAAATTGGAGGAGAATTCAAGTGACAAAAGAGATTTTCTTATTCTTTTCTTCTCCTTGTTCTTTAATTCAGATTTTAATATGTTGTTTTTAGTAGTTATGAGCTAATTTTAATAACTAGGGTTTGATGTAACTGAACTTGAGGCATGTTTGGATTCTTTTATAGTTAATTTATTTGATTTTTCCGTTAATTCATTTGTGTTAATTCTTGGGCATTGTTTTCAATTACCTGATCAATAATTGAATGATTTGATGCTTTAAATTTCGGCACTCGAGAAAAGAAAATTTAGACGTGATCTAAGAATAACACAACCTAAGAAGTTATAGGTTTCGAGAGAAGGTATAATTCATTTGAGGTTTATTTCATTTAAGAATTATGTGCTTATAATTTCTATAGTGTTAATTCAGAATTGAGATATTGGGATTAAAATATAGAAA
>CAIGRR010288152.1:0-10990 GCA_903798365.1 Fraxinus sp. 1973-6204 | reverse complement strand
TGATTTTATTATAAACAAAACCCCCCAATCGTTATACGAAGCATAAATTGTTGAATTGCACACTCTTCGTGGGATCGACCCTTACTTCCATTGCTACATTAGTTTTAGAGGTTTAAGGACTATTTTTGGATGCCTATGACAGCACATTAGTCATCATTCCTCAAGGAGTCGTCGAGTTTCCTTTAACCCTTGGCACAAGTCATGAACAAGTGACACACATCATAGCCTCCCATGTGGTTCGAGCCCCCATGGCTTACAACGCCATCCTTGGAAGACTTCTACTAAATACGATCAGAGCTATTGTATCCACCTTCCACCTTGCCATAAAATTATCTACGGTAGTGCTATTGGAGTTGTATACGGAGATCTAACAGTCACAAGATAGTGCTACGTTACTATTTTTCGAGGAATAAGTAATGACATCATGTAGTTAAGCTTAAGTCGAAGCTCGAGCACCTTAGGAGACTTGTCTCTATGGAGGAGTTGGTAGAGGCCGAGACCTCGAAGCTTCACTTAGGGTCGAGCTCATTAACTGCCTTTCACACAACATTGATGTCTTCGCATGGAAAGTAGAAGACATACATGGGATTGACCCTAGGGTCGCAGTTCACAAGCTCAATGTTAATTTCGAAGCAAGACCAATTAAACAAAGAAAATGGTAGTTTGCACCTGAGCGATAGGAAATCATTTGTGAAAAAATTAGTAACCTCATTAAAGCTCAATTCATTCGGGAATATCAATATCCAGATTGACTCGCAAATGTTGTTGTTAAAAAGATCAATAGGAAGTGGCATGTATGCATTAACTTTATCGATCTTAACAAATTGTGTCCTAAGAATAGTTACCCCTTATCGTTGATTTATAACCTCGTGGACAATACATTGGGTCATAAATTGTAAGTTTCCTTGATGCATTTTCAGGTTATCATCAGGTCCTCATGGCTGAGGAAGATCAAGAGAAGTCGTCTTTCATGGCTAAATATGCCATCTATTGTTACAAGGTCATGTCGTTCGAATTAAAAAATGCAGGAGCAACATGCCAAATGCTTATTAATAAGGTCTTCGCTAACCTGATTGGGAAGAACATTGAGGCCTATGTGGATAACATGGTAGTAAAAAGCAACCACTAGATGGCCATACTCAAACCTCGAGGAAGTATTCGCTACACTACGAAAATATCGGATGAAACTAAATTCAGTTAAATGCGTATTTGGAGTGGCATCAGGTAAGTTCTTGGACTTTATGATCACACATAGAGGAATAGAGGCCAACCCTGACAAAATACAAGCCTTGACGTCTATGAAATCACCTAGGAGCAAGAAAGACGTGTAGAAATTAACTGGTCGGATTACAGCTCTTAACAAGTTCATGTCGCAAGCTGTGGACAGATGCTTTCCATTTTTCAAAGCTTAAAGGGGTAACCAAAACTTTGGTTGGAATGAAGAATGTGAGTCAGCCTTTAAGGAGCTCAAACAAACATTAGCTACGCTTCCAATTCTTACAAAACCACAGCCCGACGACACTTTGTTATTGTATTTGGATGTTTCTGAAAATACGATAATTGGAGTATTGGTAAAAGAGGTCGACAAGGTCCAGCAACCAATTTACTATGTGAGTAAAGAACTTTTTGATGCTAAAACTCAGTATATGTTGGTCGATCATCTTCTCTTGCATTAGTTGTAGCAGCACAAAAATTACGGCAATACATGCAGTCTCACACAATTGTAGTGCTCACAAATCAACCACTAAGGCACATAGTCTAGAAGTCTGACGCATCCAAGAGATTGCTGAAATGGGCGATAGAGCATGGTGAATTTGACATAGAGTTCACAGGCTTTGGCCGACTTCATTGCTGATCTCACACAAAGGCATCGGGGGCCAAGGAGTAACCCAAGCTTGAATAGTAAAATCTGGGAAATCTTTGTTGATGGGGCATCAAACTCTTCGAGCTTGGGCACGATGGTCATAGTTATCAGCCTTGACAAAGTCACGGAGATTTAGTGTGCACTTAGGTTCAAGTTTGAAGCTAACAACAATGAAGCAGAATATGAGGCCATTATCATAGCTTTGGAACTGATCTACAACCTTGAACTTGAACATATCAAGATTTTGAGAGATTCATATTTAGTCATTGGTCAAATGGATAGCACTTTTGACAGGAAAAATGAGAAAAATGAGCATGTACTATTTGAAGTCTCAAGATCTACAATGCGCTTCAAAAATCATGAAATCTTAACAATATCTCGAGCTGATAATTGTAAGGCTGATGCTTTTTCCAAACTTGTTTTCATGGGAGTTGATGGCCTTGATAGAATAGTCCACATCAAAATGGTTACATAACCAATCATAAATTTGAAGCCGAGTGTCATGCATATTGACCATAAGCCATCATGGATGGACCCTAACATCAACTTTCTAATTAATGACGAACTGCTAGAGGACTCCGAGCATCTAGAAGCATTCGGTCAAGAGCACCAAGGTATTGCATGATTAGTAAAGTTATATTTCACAAAAGCTTTACTCTTCTATATCTCAGATGCCTTAGACCTTTAGAATCAACCCAAGCCCTAGCTGAGATCCATGATGAGATATGTGGAAACCATCAAGGATCACGAGCTCTTACCTTCAAATTGATCATCATATCTATAATAACGGATGATACTAGAAATATACGGTAGAGTACATCAAGTGCCACAGTTTGGCAATGTTATCTATTCACCCATTGAAAACCTTACTCATATTCATTACACGACTCCCTTTGAATAATGGGGTGTAGACATCCTTAGGTCTTCTCCCTAGCACGAGGCCAATTGAAGTTCATATTTGCAATAGTGGAATACTTTATCAAGTAGGTAGAAACAGAACCTTTAGCAAAGATCTCAGAGCCCAAACTCAGAGGTTTCATTTGGAGGTCAATCATTAGCAAGTTTGACATACCTAAGGTATTGATAACTGATAACGGCCGATGGTCTGATAATTCTTGGTTCAGAACTTTTTGTATAAACCTCAGGATACAACACCGCTTAACATCAGTATCGTACCCACAAAGTAATGGCTTAGCTGAGGTAACCAATCTGATTATACTACAAGATCTCCAAACAAGGATATGAGATGCTAGAAGTATGTGACCCGATGAACTACCTTCCATACTTTGGACTTATAGGACATCTCACAAGACAGTAATAGGCGAGACCTCTTTCATGCTATTATTTGTATCGAGGCTACAATTCCAATTAAAGTCAGCTTACCTAGCATAAGACGTGTCGAACCTGAGTTAGAAGAGTATATTATTGAACATCTTGACCTGTTACAAGAAGTCCGTGAATAGGCCGCCATAAAGGTAGCGTCTTACCTAAGTAGAACTGCAAAATAATTCAACTACAAAGTTAAACCCATAAGGTTCATAGTAAGAGACTTAGTACTGAGAAGAACAGAAGCATCTGGCCATGCTACTGGTAAGTTAGGACAAATCTGGGAAGCATCCCTCAAAGTAATATGACAAGTTCACGATGGAACATACAGCATAAGAGATAGCTCGGAAAGATCGCTTCTAAGGTATTAGAATGCTGACAATCTAAATATTTATTACAAGTAGCTGGCCTTACCTGGTCTGTTTAGATTATTTAGTTTAGTTTGCTTTTTATCGAGCTTGCGTGACCCCAAGTATTTTTTTTTTTTTTTTTTAGCTAGTTTACCTTTAATCAGGCTTGCATGCCCAAGGAATATTTTCTTTTCTTTCTTAGATAGTTTGTGTTGTTAAGGCATACGAGCCCATATTGTTTCTAGAAGATAGGAAAGTTCATATTGAGTAGCCAATGGGATCACTCAACAAAAGAAAATTATATTTTCAGAAAGAGTTAACACTAAAGTCGTGCCTACGAGCATGCAACCAAAGTCGGCCCACAAGCATGTACCCAAAGTTGTGCCCTCGAGCATGCACCTAAAGTTGTGCCCCACGAGCAAGCACTCTACAAGATCCTTCCCAAAAACATGGTCCCGAACTACTCGATATCCTATCCTTGTGTTCTATGTTGTCGGGATATAAAGCTCTGGCCTCAAACATTTGGAGGAAAGAACTGAGCTACAACTGCTAGAGCATAAATGATTGAGCTCTAACATCAAATAATAAACAACTTAAACAACTTGTCTACTTTGTTATTTACAAGTAGTAAGCTTGAGCTATAACTATTTGAGCTTAAAAGATTGAGTTCTGGTATCAAATAAGAAACAGCTCGAACAGCTTATCTATTTTTTTATTATAAGTAGTAAGCTCGAGCTATAACTGTTAGAGATTAAAGGATTGAGCTTTGACATCAAATAAGAAAACAACTCGAGCAGCTTGTCTACTATGTCATTTAGAAGTNACAACTGCTAGAGCATAAATGATTGAGCTCTAACATCAAATAATAAACAACTTAAACAACTTGTCTACTTTGTTATTTACAAGTAGTAAGCTTGAGCTATAACTATTTGAGCTTAAAAGATTGAGTTCTGGTATCAAATAAGAAACAGCTCGAACAGCTTATCTATTTTTTTATTATAAGTAGTAAGCTCGAGCTATAACTGTTAGAGATTAAAGGATTGAGCTTTGACATCAAATAAGAAAACAACTCGAGCAGCTTGTCTACTATGTCATTTAGAAGTAATAAGCTCGAGCTACAATCATGAGAGCCCAAAGGATTGAGCTCTGATGTCTAATAAGAAAACAACTTTAGCAACTTGTCTACTATGTCATTTAGAAGTAATAAGCTCGAGCTACAATCATTAGAGCCTAAAGGATTGAGCTCTAACATCCAATAAAAAAACTAGCTCGAGCACCTTGTCAACCTTGTTATGTGCAAGTAATAAGCTGGAGCTACGCTATACCTTGAAAGAATGAGCCTTGACAATGTTCGAGCTATTTGGTAAAGTCATTACGTTCGAGCTATTTGGTAAAATTATCATGTTTGAGCTACAACTGCCATGGCTCGAGCTATTCGTCAAAAAGCATGATGTTAAACCATATAACAGGGTTGAGCTATAGAATGTGCAAATAGCATCCTTGACTTCGACCTCTTCATCAACTTCATCTTACTCGTCCTCGTCACCCATGTTATCAACCTTGGTGACAGAAAGCTCAAGCTCAACGTAGAGCATATCCACAATCCTTAAAAACTCAATCAAAGACTTCATATCCTCAAGCAATTGAGGTCGGAAGAAAATGCAAGCTTGTTTCAGGCAGTAGTTGTACAAACGTATCCCATAATCTTCTTGCAACTTCTCAAACTTAGAGGAATTTTTGGAGTCCTATGCTGCCTGAGCATGAGCTTGAGCAAGCTGCTCCTTAAAATTTTTCTTTATATGGATAAGCTCGAGCTTTGCTTCCTCGACCTCATCCCTCATCACTAAGACTTCATCGCAAGCTTTTCCAGTGTCTACACAAGCATCATTAAGCTCGCGCTCAAGCTCACGGCACGCTTCTTGCTGCTTTTTGCATCTTCCTTAAGCTCGGCCATTTTTCGGGACTCACTCTTCCCCTAGCAACCAGTCTACGGGAAACCCTCAAAATCTAAAAAATAAATCTCGAGCATTAGCATTGGTTGAGACATAAAATAAAAATAAAAGTACCTCAAGTGTCTGAGTCAAGGTTTTTCACCCCCTTTTCAAGCTTGGCCTCTATTACATATTTGGTAACGATGCTCCATATCGGTGAACCTCTCTCGTGCCCTCCTTGTACAGCATCGTCCTCCAAATCAACTATATATGGAGTTTCCCTAGGCGTTGAAGACTGAACCCACTGAAGAGGATGAGGATTACTGCTCGGGCTAAACCCGGACGTCTGTCCTGCACCTCGGGAGATGGAAGTTGTAGGTATGTCCCTCATCCTTTTCTTTCCTTGCCCTAGCCTGGGCAGCAGGATGGGGCTGATTCCCTTTAAGCTTTCTCGATATCAAGGCTCAAAAATTGATTGGATTGAAATTCATTTCAACTTCTACAAAATTCAAAAATCATTAGCTCGATCTATAGCTCGAGGAAAACAATATTATTTTTAATAAAAGGAAAGAACAGTAAAAAGCCCTACCCTCTTTCCTTTCACATTTGCAAGGTCGAGGATATCTTTATCGAGAGCTTATACACCAGCGGATCGAGGTTCTCTAACTCCACTATGTCATTTTCTAACACCTCAAAATAAGTTTGACCCTCATTGAATCGATCAGTGTCTAGGACGTCCCGCCTAAGGTTAAAAGGGTGGCTGAGGTCTTGGGGATAAAAAAAAAACTTTGTTTCCAACCTCAAAGAGAGCTCGGCATTTTAAGTTCCCTAAAACCTCCTCAGGATTACAAGTATACAAAATAGTTATAACCTAGGGACATTTTGAGTTCGTACACCATCTTAAGGAGTTCGATCTTAGGCCTCATCCTTAAATATTTGCACGCTATGAAAAAATATATTAACATCTTCCACCCGTTCATGGCCAACTGGCACGGGCACATATAAAATGTGATAAAAAACTTAATAAAAAATTGAGTGAAGGGGCAACCTCATACCTCCCTTGAATGAATCCCTAAAAAATGTCATCTCTCTTTCCCGAGCATCAACCACTCTATCACAATGCACGGGGACCCTCGTGTCATACCCTAGCATTATCCCATATTTTTTACCTACCTCTATAATCTTATTCTCTTTATAGATCGTATGGAGCTCGGGGAAAGTGAGTATCACTTCTTCCAGAGGATGAGAACTAGCAGGATCAACCATGGAGATAAAGGACGACACTAGCTCAAGCTCGATCCCCCGGAGGAATCGCTCCCACTCTCGCTACTACTCAACATTTGATTATTAAAATTATAATAATCATAAAGTGTTGAGCACTTACCTTAAAGATCGATAGCCTACAAACCACTAAAAGATTGAGCTCGAATTGCTTTTTTATAGAGAGATGGGTGGTAAAAAGTGTAAAACAAAGGTGAAAATGGGATATTTATAGGCTCAAGTGGAAGGCCAAAGGTCATCAAATATGAGCCCTTGGCCTCGGCCACATAACATCCATCTAGTAACTTGCACCCATCCATACACATGGCATCCATGTGTCACTTACCCACCTGTATACAATGATGAAAGGCGGTGCTGAGGCTCAAGCTGCTTAAACTTCTTTGTACCTTATCTTGCAAGCCCACTCATTTATTAAAAAAACTGCATTTTGGATGCACGGGGGGCCGTGATGTACTCAAAAGATGTAGCCCGAACTCCAGCCCTCACATATCTAGCCTGAACTATTTACCTCGAGCAATCATCCCTCCAAATTCCTCCTAGCCATGGTTGGGCCAAGTCTTGATGGTCGGGCTTTGGTAGGGTCGAGTCTAACATTAGCGATACTATTCATCAGTCCTTATCTCATGCCTTTTTGAAGTTTTAACCCTTCCATGGATATAACTCTTCTATGTTGACCCTTATCCAAATATCCAGCGGCTTGTCGTCCAAATCAAACTCCAAGAGGTAATTTTAGTATAACTCAATCACTTTATGTGATGAAGATAGTGATTCCAGATGGCTTAATCCTTTTAGGATTCAACTACCAACCTCTATAAATACATAATCAGGGTTCATTATTCAGGTACATTTTCATAAGCTTTCAGTTATAGGGTTTCGCATAAATTGATTTGTTTTCTTGCAGACATCAAATGGGCCATGTTATGAGAAAATTATACGCCTCTAGTAATCGAGATGGGAAAAAGGCCAAACGGATTTATTTTTGCAAAAGAAAATGTAAAGATCAAAGCAAACTTATTCTGCTATTTTGGATGAATTATTGGCTCACATATCTGATTCTTTTGAGGTATGCTCGATGTCTACTACGATTAGTTCTTTTGTTAGATAGGAATAATGATATCTAGAATCATTAGCGCTACGACACTAGTTTTAAGTGAGATTAATAAATGATAGACTCAATGAAATATAGAATTAAGTTATTCGTTTAATTATTTCTCTTATTTAATGTCACATTAGTACCACCTAAACTAATTTTTTTTAACATCGATGGTGCTAAATAATATTACTCGTTAGATAATTGGTAGGAGCCAGCTAGTGAGCCAAATGTCATCAAATGGTGGTATCTATTTTATTTCGTTTTCTGGGTTTTGAAAGTAGGTATGTACTTTCTTTGTGAAATTAGAAAACCTTATAATAATTCACTGCAGAATTTTCTTGGACATACCCCCACGAAATAATGAATTTTGGTTCTTTCAGAGGCGCAATGGGCATTTTTGTTGCTTTCTCTGCCAGTCAACCCACATTGCTTTCATTTTCATCCATATCCCTTGTTAACATCGACTTAGGAATGTGATGAATTTTTTTATATATTTTTACTTCACATACACATTAAAAAAAAAATTTATATAAATTTGATTCATGAACATTTTGAAATATGCGACGATGAAACCTGAATTGATATGTCATTTGTTAGAGCATTTCGATAATCAAAGATGCAAGAGTTGGAACGTAAAGAACTTGGATTAAGAGCATTTTCAAAATATGTTTTATTGATCTCATATCTTCTATTTTAAAAAGTCCCTCAAATTTTCTTTTAAGATTCCATCAAACTCTATTCTAAAATATAAAATAAAAAGTGGACTTGTAGATAGTCATGTATGGATTTTTAATCAATCATGTGGGCTTATATATGAATTATTGTGTATTGAATTAAAGGCTATGAATTTTGGTTAAGCCCGTTTAAAGTGATCTAATAAGGTTTCAGTATTTTGGGTTTTGAAGCATCCAATTAAAGTTTGGGTCTTTATGTATAGAGACCAGGCCCATTCCTAATTTCATGATGGGCCAAATTAGGTTAACGGACCGTTAGTATATAATACACAGTTATGGTCCCCGAATCATACGTGAATTGTTTATTATGTTCTAACTCCCATCGTCAGAGAGAAATAAAGAAACAACGTGTTGATCCGGAAGACTAAAAATCGCATGATTCATTCATTGCATTAATTATGTCTGATTCAAGTACGTTTCTGGTTTGGATAAATTTGGTTATTCTTGTTCATTTGGGAATGAAAAATTTAGTTTGTTTCATTATTCAAAATGGGTTGGTTTCGGTTCTTTATCTGGTTATGATAATCTTTATTTAATTGGTACGATTCCTTCTTTCAATAAATCCTTGTATGTAAGTACTCGAGGTGTAAAGCAAAAATTAATCGACGAGAATCCAGCCTCGAGATTAGATCACATCTTTTAGAGGAGAATTGAGAGATTTGTGTCTAACTAAATTTTCGATCCTCTTGACTTTATAGATTATGACATGTGTATTAACTGTATAAAGGGAAAACAAACCAATAAAAGAAGATTTCAAGCCAACAAGACTTTGGATGTCTTAGAACTTATACATACGGACATTTGTGGACCATACCCTACTGCTTCTTGGAATGGTCAACAATATTTTATCATACGGACATTTGTGGACCATTCTCTACGACTTCTTGGAATGGTCGATAATATTTTATAATGTTCATAGATGAATTTTCTAGATATGGCTATATATATCTCATTCATGAAAAATCAATGTCACTAGATATGTTCAAAAACTATAAAACTGAGTTGAAAACCAACTCGTCAAAAGGATTAAAAGCATCAGATCTGACCATGGTGGTGAATACTATAGCAGATATGATGGTTGAAGTGAATAACGTCCAGGACCATTTGCTAAATTCCTAGAGGAGTGCGGTATCGTCCCACAGTACACTATGTCGGGTTTGCCCACTATGAATGGTGTTTCTGAAAGATGAAATAAAACGATTAAAGATATGGTGAGGAGTATGATTACTCATTCTACCTTGTCAGAATCACTCTTAGGTGAAGCATTAAAGACCGCAGTGTATATACTCAACAGAGTTAACTAAGGCCACTGATAAAACCCCTTATGAGCTTTGGACGGGCAAGATGCCTAGTTTGAAGTACGTACACATTTGGGATGTTTAGCTGAGGCAAGGCCTTATAGGCCAAATGAAAAGAAACTGGACACAAGGACTATCAGTTGTTATTTTATTGGATATTCTGAAAAGTCAAGGGGTTACAAGTTTATGATCCCACAACTAAGATAATTTTCGAGACAGAAAATGCTCGATTCTTTGAGGATGTTGTGTTTGCGATGAGAGATAGGGTTACAGACTTTGTCTTGGAGGAAGAATACATTGAAATTTCTCCAATTACCATGGACAATGATCAAGTTTCTATCCCGACATTGTTCAAGAAGCAACTCTGGATTAAGACAATGTCGTTGTATCTCTTTCTGAAGGTCAACAACTTGTTTCAGAAGAATAAACTCTACAGCCTCAAGAACCAATGCCATTAAGAAGATCTACTAGAGAGAGAAGAAGTGTGATTTCAGTTTATTACATCGTATTTCTCCAAGAACTTGAAGTTGACATTGGAGTGGTGGAAGATGATCCGATCAACTTTCATCAAGCCATGGAAAGTTCTAACTCTCAAAAGGGGCTTGATGCCATAAATGAAGAAATAAAGTCCATGAAAGACAACGACATGTGGGACCTCGCTCCATTGCCTAACCTCGCTCCATTGCCTAAAGGTGCGAAACTCAATGGTTGTAAATGGATATTTAAGACCAAAAGGGATTCAAATGGCGATTTAGAGAGGTATAAAGCTCGTCTTGTTGTAAAGAGCTTTACACAGAAAGAAGACATCAATTATAAAGAGACTTTCTCTTTGATTTCTTTGAAATACTCTTTTAGGATTATAATAGCATTGGTAGCACATTTCGATCTTGAATCACATCAGATGTATGTTAAGACTACATTTCTCAATGGTAACATTGATGAAACAATTTATATAGTGCAACCAGAAAACTTTGTGTCGAATAATGCAAATCAAATAGTTTGTAAACTAAAGAAATCTATCTATGGACTCAAGCAGGCCTCTTTCGTCGATGGTATTACAAGTTTCATCAAGTGATATATCATATGGTTTTGAAATGAATTTGGTCGATGATT
>CAIGRR010288033.1:0-19883 GCA_903798365.1 Fraxinus sp. 1973-6204 | reverse complement strand
ATTTTAATCTGTACCAAACATGGTCATAGTTGTGAAATTGGATAAGAATTAATAAATGCTTTCAATTGGAAGTTATATTTTGGTGACGTTGGAGATCGGTGCAAGGTGGCGATGATGGTGGGAGAGGGGTGGTGGAAGGGGTTGGTTGGAGAAAAAATGATTTTTTTTTTTTTTAATTATTTGATGTGAAATTCGTTTTATTTTTTAATAAGATTGGATCTCTGTCTGTAGTTTTTATTTTTTGTTTACTTAAAAGGAGGGTAAATTTGTTGACGCTTGGAAAAATTTGAAAAAAAAAAAATCTTGATAGCGAAATGTGCCAATTGAAAAGATATGAACCTTTGGACAACATTTGCTTGATCTGAGTGAATATTGCGTAAAAATGTTGTTTTGTGCAAAACATGTAAATGAATAGGGGCGGGGCGATCTCCCCCACCCCGTCCTTGTTATCCTCATTCATTAGATTGAGACAAATAATTTTAGTTGTCATTTTTAATTAGAACTAATGAAAATTTTCATTTAAAGTATTGAATTCTAAAAAAATTAAACGGGGGTGAGGACAGGGCGTCCGTTACCCGTCCTCACCCTGAGGTAAAATTCCCCACCCCGTTAGGGGCGGGATCCTTCGGGTATCGAGTTTGTCGAATTTTTTTTGCTATCCCTATTAATGAAATGATTGGTTTGTGTCAATTACCCATTTAACTTTCAAAGTAGAGGTTACATTAATGCTTGATTATTAAGTCTATACATAAATAATTGAATTACGATTGTTACAATTAGAAAATTGCTTTCAAATTGGAAGACGAGTAATGTTACATGTACATTCTTTTAATTTTATCTTTGACAAAGAAATATATGTTATGTTAGCCAAGGGGACTATCCGTCTGAGCCAGTCCATAGGCTAGTTGAGACACACCACCAATTTTTGTCGACATTTATATTATTATGTGTTTTGAAAATGAAAATAAAAATAAAACTGATCTGTATCACCCTTCAAGTTTTGAATGCTTATAATTGGAAATGCCATACAAATCTTTTAGTGATATCTAACTAATTATGTAATCTTTAGAGCATGAAAATTCTGGTCAATAATCATATAGGACAAATTAAGGAGACTTTTTCACTTTATAAATATTTAAAATGTTATGGATGTGACAAAATTAGGGATGACAACGAGGAAGGTATGGGACGGGTTGATCATTCTTACCCCCCGTCATCGGGTATTTTTGTTACATTACCCAATCCTCATACCCGGTTAAAACGGGATGGAGCGGGTTCGAAGCGAGACGAGGCGGGACCTGCCCCATTTATTTTTTTTTCTCTTTTTTATTTATTTTATTTTTTGCTTTTATTTTTTATGTCTTTAGTTAGTAAATATTATTTTTTTTTTACTAATTTGTTAAAAACAACATATGTTCTTTTTAAAAATGATAATAACTTTATTATTTTTGTTCGATAAAAAATTTAAATTTGAAATTAATTTTAAATGGAGTGGGTAGCGGGGGGCAGGGACTATGTTTCCCCTCCCACCCCGATTACCAGGTTAGGCGGGTAATCCCCGCCCCATTTGGGGTGGGGTCTCACGGGTATTAGGTTGAACAAATTTTTTTGCCATCCCTAAAAGACATGTTTTTCATCGTATATTTAAAATATATATATATATATATATAGTGCAAAATATGTGAAATTTCAAATTATGGATTTCCAAAATGCTGCAAGGGAAGGATTCAAATATTGTTCTCTCTAAATTGAATGATTATTGATTAATATAAATCATAAATTAATTGATAATTAGCTACTCCATAAAGGGCCCAATCAGCAAATGGGGTCAAATGCGGACGAGTGTAGCCTCCTAAAGTGGGACCACATCCTAATATTATTTAGACCACGTCTCCTCTGCTGACGCGACACGTGGCCTCATTAATTGCATGGAAGGACAAAAATAAGAATTAGCACAAGAACCACCCCATGATTTTAAAGCTTTTCCAGATGGTCCCCAACACCTTTTGTCTCTCGTTTGTCCAACCAACCACTGCTTAATACAATAGCCATGCAAATATAAAAATGCACTTATTTATACGTGAAAAGGAAGTTATGTTATTATATAGCAGGCGGTGGTTACACGTGTCACCGTATATATTCCGGCCATTGCCGGCGGCGCTTTCACCGGTGGTTGACTGTTGGGATCCATGAAACCGTTTGAATTGGTACTGTTAATGCCCATTGGGCAAGTTAAAAAACTAATATTTATCAGCACAAAGATATGAATTACTAATCAGACAAGGATTCTTCTTATTTTTGCAGAAATTAACGTAAAATGAATAATATAGTTTCTCAGTTTACATGAACTGATTAACATCCAACATATCTGGTAAATTAAACTTCAACAAATTACTGCAGTAACTTTCTTTCTCTTCTTCAGTACTGCTGCTGGTCAAATTGATAGAATTTGAATCAAATTGAGTTGGACTTGACGAAGCGCTTGATATATTTGACAAAACTGATTGAAAGCTGCTGAAATTACTGCCGCCGTTGGATTGAAAAGTTGAAGTTTCTGATGGAGGATGATCCACGATAGATTGATCCGACCCGTATACATGATCATATCCATAGTTTGATAAGGGTACATAATCTTCTGGCAGAGAAAGTACTATTTGATTGTTTTGCCACTCATTTACTTGGCAATTTTGTGGGTTGAAGCTGGTGACATCTGATGGATGGAATTGTTCGACGTTAGAGAGTGGAACACTCGGAGTTTCCAACGTTGTACAAGGTTGTACTAATGGTGGCATATGATTTTGGAGTTGTGAATTATTGCAAGTTTGATAGTCTTGGGCATTGTTTTGTAGCAGAAAATCTTGGTTTTGGTTTTGGAATAAAAGATTGTCTAACTTAAGGATTTGAGGGTTCACAAGATTTTGCATTCCAAGCAATCTTGAAAACATCATTTCTGAAGAATTGCAGAGAGATGCGTTTAAAATTGTGGAGAGCTCAAGAAGATCAAGACGAGGCATGTGTGTTACAGGATCTATTCCCATTCGAAGGAGCCTTTTTCTAATGTGGGAGTTCCAGTAGTTCTTGATTTCATTGTCCGTTCTTCCTGGAAGACGAGCTGCAATAGCTGACCACCTGCAATTAAACAAAATTCAACTTTAGACAAAACTCACTCATGAAATCAAATCCAGTTCGAAACATAGAGAAGACAGAATGACATATAGTACTTGTTTCCCAAGATGCTGTGGAGTTGAATAATAGCTTCTTCCTCTTCAAAAGAAAATCTTCCTCTTTTGATATCAGGACGAAGGTAATTAGTCCAGCGCAGTCTGCAACTCTTTCCACACCTTTGTAGCCCTACAAAAATCAAACCCCATCAGCACAAAACTTGTGAAAATAAAACAATTCAAACAAAGAGGAGATTCATACATATATACTAACCAGCATTTTTTGGAAGAGTCCTCCAATTTCCATACCCATTTTCCTGTATATAATCAATGAGTTTCTGGTCTTCTTCTGCAGTCCATGGACCCCTTTTCAGTCCATTTTTATCACAACATGGTGCTCTCCCCATTGTCTTGTTTCCACAATTTCTTTGGCCAATTATTAAGTTGAAGTTGAATTATCTTATATATAGAGAGAGAGAGAGAGAGAGAGAGAGAGATGATTTTAAGTCCGACTGTTGTACAATGTGAAGTTCGTGGTATATATTTATATAGCAAAGAGAAAGGGACGAAACGGAAGTCAAAAGGATTAGCCGTCCCTGTTTCATACAGCGGCGACGTGTCCCCTTCTTTAGAGAAATTACAAGTGAATTTGACAATCATTATATTTCAAATATCGTCTCCAGCGGGTTGCATCTCTTCCCATATTAGCTGTAATCAACATTAGTAGGCCACATACCCCACCCTGGAAAAGGTAGAACAATAGCGTTTTTCTCGATTGTATTTTGTCTATACTCTATTATAATTATTTCATTTAAAATTTAAAATTTATCCCCCGTCTGATGCAAATTCTTAAGGAATAAATGCATTTTAAATAATGACGTGATTAAAAAAGAAGGAAAAATTTTGAATTTACGTGTAATATTATTTTATTGAAAATTGTGATTGAAAATGAGTATTAAAAAAAATAATGGATCATGGTGTTAATTTTTAGCCGTCGTAGTCAAGCAAATATACGAAAAACAATAGGAACCTATGAATTATTTTAGTCCTCAGAATTAACTTTCATTAGTCACACCTCTCAAATTCAACTTTCTTGAACAATAGCATTTATTTCCACATGATACATGAGTAGTTTGGAAAGTGCTTATAAATGTTACTATTTATGACACAAAGTGCTTATAAACTATAAATTTCGTAAAATTAACAATTATTATTTACTTTTTCCCCATTCATTTCTGTCATCTATAAACACTTCCCGAAAATATCATTCACCAGCTTGTAACTTATTTAGTATAGATTTTAATCCAATTAAAATTAAAAATAGAATCATTATTTGATCTCACTCGTCTAATAAAAGTCAACAATAACATTTAATTTTTCAATTTTAATCTCTACCAAACACACTCTTAATAATAAATTCACTAGTTTATTTTTTATTTTTCCTTTTCGATGCATCTCCATGCACGGTGTCAAGAGTCGAGACATCCATAAGCCCTTGCCGTACTATCTATTATCGGTATTCAGTACATACTTTAGGGAATTCTTAAGATTATCATATGCTAAAAAAGGTTATTATTTTACAGAAAAAGTAAGGTTTGGTTGTTCATGAATGCCAAAAATACAAGTTGCTTGCGTCGCAGAGTTGACCAGCAAACAGTGCACATATTAGGTGGATTATTTGTTAATTAATATGTGGTTACCTTCTGATAGCTCCCACAACAAACCCTGAATATTAAAAATGTTTAATTTCATTACTTTATTAAATTATATCTATTTTTAGATATTTGTTTGTTGACAGCATGTTGTGCTTACTGTTCTAAGCAATTTCAATTTTTTTTTACAGTGAATGTCCAAACTAGTTTGACCACACCTCGACTAATCCAACGAAACCCTGAAGTTTACGATCGGATACTCACCTCAGTGACCTTATAAGAACTTGAATTAGTAATCATTGAAGAACAAACACAAGGTCAGACCAATTGAGCAATCTCTCAGAGTTCTGAGCAATTTCATGCACATATAATTATAATAAATCCCAGATAGCGATTAAAATCAATTTTTTATAAAAATTGATGAAATGTGTGATTGAATAGTTATAAATCCCATGAAAAATATTATTAAAATTAATTGTTGACTTTAACTTTGACTTTTGACTTATATCCTGCCAAACAGGGACTAAGTGGAAGAAGAATGCATATACTTGTTTATAGCCATGCAATGCAAGCCCACATTCAGGAATAATATTATCATAATGGGATGATCACAACTTTGCTTAATTTTGTAATGAAGAAAGAAAAACACCTGTCTGGTCACTGAGATTCCAGATCTTTCCAACAAAACAGCCAGGCTACTCTTAATTTCTCAATTTAAAAGAATAAAATAAAATAAATGGATGACACATGGAAGCTTAAAAATTGAACAGGTGTCTATCTCAGTTGATCTTACCAGTAAATAGTAAATACTAAACTCAGATTATGCTACCAACTGGATAGATAGATAGGGTTTGTAAAATAACTAATTGAGAATTCATACATATAATTGGAAGATTTATCAAATGCTAAATCAAGTCACTGTATTATTATACTAGCTTTTGAGCTACATTATTTTGGAAGAATATATTTTGAAATAATAGATTGATAGAGAATGTTTGATTGAAAAAGAAGGAAAAATTATTGATGTGATGGAAAATATTATTTTATTGAAAAATGTGTGATTAAAAATAAGTAGAAGAGTGAAAATGAAAATTTTAATGTGTACCAACCAGGTGTTTGACCATAATACTAGTATTCAACTTCAAAATTTGACAGAAAAGTATCCAATAATTGCAAAAGAACATGGATGTTAATGGTGATTTGACAATGTATTTCTTACAACAATGCCTGCTTTCAAGAATCTTTCTAAACTAAAAGAAGCCACTACAGGCTCGAGTTTAAAAATAAATTACTGAAATAAATTATGAATTATTGTACTAATAGGAAAAAAATAGAGATAAAATGGTGAACCATCTAAGAATAATCAACTTGAGGAGATCATCTCTAGTACCTGGTAATGAATGCTTTTATTTGTCACTAGAATACCACTAGAAGGAAATATGACCCTTCGCTCTGCCTCATCTGCAGCAAGATCAAGTTGACTTCCTCTCCAGTCAGTCACCTGATTATGGTAAGTCTAGTTTATTATATGTTTGAGAAAAAGAAAGAAAGGGCAAAATGTATAACCCCAAGTATAGTTTCTGCATTAATATAGTCTGCCTAAAGCAGGAACAAACTCAAAGACATTTCGACTAACATATATAATGGAGGGAAAATGTTGGAAGCTGCTATCGTGTATGTTCTTATCCTAGACCATAATCACTGCATAATGTTCCCAAGGATGCGAAAAATGATACTTCTAAGAGGTAGGACCATTGAATAAATGGTCGTTCCAAAAATGGGTTGTTGTAAATGTTTCTTGCAGAAGTTTATGAAACAACAATATGGAATGGCCTCAAATCATTAGCACGAACGTGTTTGTAACAGCAGGAGACCCATTTCTAAATCTGTTTTATATTTACAAGTCATCTCTCTTTTGCAACTATTCTTCCCTACTGGAACATAACGAAAAAAGATTCTCCACAAAGAATGCTGCCCAACTTTTTCCTTAAAAAAAANAATCTGTTTTATATTTACAAGTCATCTCTCTTTTGCAACTATTCTTCCCTACTGGAACATAACGAAAAAAGATTCTCCACAAAGAATGCTGCCCAACTTTTTCCTTAAAAAAAATTTATCATCTAATGTTTTTGTCTAAACCAGTGGCCATTTGAAGAATTCAAGACCATCGGCGTGTTCAGCAGAGCGAGGCGCTTCTGGGTGGCAGGCGCGTGAGGTCAGCGACGGCGCGTGCAAGTGCGTGGCTAGCTTTTAGGCGATGGTTTCTTCAGACAGTTTGCTTATTTTGATTTCCTGAACGTACTGATATTGTTGTTTCAATATTTCAGGTTACGCATGAAAAGTTGAACGAATTTGCCCTTGGTGGGTTTGACGGTCGCAACTGCAATACATTTACTGAATTACTTTAGGCCAAAATCGCGACCCTAAAGCAGTAAATTCGCCTCTCATAATTTATGAACTCAGATAGGTCCACTCTGATAAATTGGCTTACCCCGTTTAAATTTCAGCATTAGCGCGTCATCATGTGGGATGACATTAGGATTAGGTTACCGTGAAGGGATAACCATTGCTCGTGCTAGAAATTTAGGAATTAATTCCTTTATTTGAAATGTTGATTTTAACTGCAAGTTGATAATTACTTCTGTGTATAATTGCGTGAGAATTTGAATTTTTTTGTTGATATACCTTCGTATTGCATTGGCTATTCCGTTAGAATACCTAGACTTGACCCGTTTGAACATTTTATTGATCTGAGATCTTGAGTCTCACGAAACCATGAGAATCTAGAACAGTGTATATTGCTGCCTTAGGTTTACTTTGTGTGATATATCTGTGCATTTTTTGTTCTATTTTTCAAAATGTCTTCACATTTCTGAGTTTTGATTTTCAATGGGAAATGAGACTTCTCAATTTGGCAATAAAAGATGAAAGGGATTTTGGTTCAACAAAAAGTTTCAAAGGTCATACATGGTAAATTTCCTAAAAATTTAACAAAAGCACAAAAAGAAGAATATGATGAACTTGCTTACACTTCAATTATTTTACATCTATCCGACACCGTTTTGAGAAAAATTGAAAAACTTGATTCTGCTAAAAAACTTTGGCAAAAATTGGAGGATTTATATTTGTTTAAATCTACTCCTAATAAGTTGTATTTGCTTAAAAAAAATTTAGCTTTAAAATGGATCCTTCAAAGAATCTTAATGACAATTTGAACATTTTTAACAAGTTGGTTCAAAACATCGTTAATTGTGATGAGGTGTTTGAAACCTATAAGACTATCATTTTGCTTAATTCTATGCATGATTCATATAGAGATGTTAAGAATGCGATTAAGTATGGAAGGGACACTTTAACACCCGAAATTGTCATAGATTCCCTTAGGAGTAAGGAGATGAAGATTAAGGCTGAAAAAGAATATAAGAGAAATGGTGAGTTACATATGATGAAGAGTAGAATGAAATTTAAGCAAATGAATTTGGGTAGAGCTCAAGATAGTAGCGATTCGAATAATGACTCGAATGATGATGGCAATAAGAGGAAGGGCAAGGGACGGGACAAGTCTAGTGGTAGTAGGTGTTACAACTGTGGTAAGTCTGCACACTTCATTAGGGATTGTTCCAAGAAGGAGAAGGATGAGCAGAAGAGTAAGATAAGAGGTTTGGCAAATTTGGCCATATGGTCAGCCAATCACAACTTACGTGCTTTACGTACACGTCGACCAAGCAAAGCACACCACATGTCGTGCGAGTCAAAAGTTCCCAAACAGGTGACGTGCTAAGCCCAATCGCGTCCCGCTAATGACCCTAGTGAGGTTTATTGAGTGTAAACATATTTACTACATGTGCATCCGTGTGTTGATCCTTTTTTGCATGTATGTGATTGCTTAATTCGGTTGCATGGTTATATGCATTTCAATGTGTTTGATATGTGCATTAACATGAATTGGAGTGATCTTATTACTTTATGTAATTGTTTGCATGAATAGTGGGTTTATGATGAAATTAACAGAAAGTTGTATGCCTATTATTAAGGTGGAGTATAGATGCCTATGAGTAAATTGGTGGTTTGTACCGGAGATGTAGAGTATGACATTTGGATCACGAGTGGAGATGTGATCAAATGTTTGGAATCATTTTATCTGGAAGAGACCCTGATCAGGTGGAGACCCATTATCCACGTAGGTTGGAGAAGTGATGTGTTGATAGAGGATTATCCCGAGAACNTTTGGAATCTTTTATTTGTGAAGAGACCCTGTTTAGGTGGAGTGTGAGAGATGCACTTCAATCACTTCTATTAGGTTGATACTCATTATTCACGTAGGTTGGGAGAAGTGATGTGGTGATAGAGGATTATCCCGAGAACTTAGGATTATAGAGATTTACCAGTTAGATATAGATTGAGTGATTAGTCTAGTGAACATGGTGGGCGATGAGGTGAGATATATGTTCTCGAGGTGTTAGCAACACGAAATGAGATATGATAAGTGTGGTGAGATCTCTGTAGGGTCATTTATGCATTTGTTGTATATGTGTTGGCACGTTGATTAATTTGGTGTTAATATGTTATTCTGTGTGAACATGTTTGAAAAGATCTTTGTGTTGTCCTATATGATATCTCCAGTGCATGTTTATTTGCTCTTGATTGATTGCTATGATTATCTACTTTTATTTGGGTGTTCTTGATCTTAGCACTGATGAGTACATGAAGCTGGTATGGTATGTGTTTCAGATCCAAAACACAAGGTAATGTTAGTGATACCAATTTTATTGGTTACCTTGATTATGCAAGTATAAACTATGTATTTTGGTTGCTTGCAGATTTACTGGGAATCAAGGTGGAGATTTGTTGGGTTTTAATGCCCAATAAATCCGGGTGATAATGTTAAAACCGTTTTGGATTATACTTCATAAGCCCCGGCCAATGAGTGAAGTGAAATATCGACACGACAATTATTCAGACCGATCCTACAACCTTTTTTGGGGCATTTGAAGTGGCCCAATTTATTGGTTCTGCTCATGGTCCGGCACTTTACCTTGGAAGGCTTTTCAGTTGATTGCCCACTTATACACTACCTATTGGGCCTCTACTATTCCTTAACCTAAAAGCCCACACCCTTACCTTTATATATGTTGAGAGAAAGGCAGCATCCCTTTTGGCTTTGTACTTCCCGATCTTGCTTTGTGCTTGAATGTGCCTTGTCTTCTCCTTCTCTAGCCTTTGTGGCTGATCCTTGAGGCTACTATATTCTCCACACCCTGGCAACTCGAGAAGCAGCCGGTTGGGGGTGTTTTGGTTTGGGATTTTCGTTGTCGATTGTGGTGTTGATTGGTAAAAACTGAGCCCGATTTCTTGATTGATTGAAGCTCAATAACCGACAGAAATCATTTCCTTCATAAACTGCAGATCATCCTTCTATTGTTGTCCTTCGAGAAAAAGAGGTGAAGCTTGATGATCATCATTTGTCATGCATAATACTTGGATCCAACAGGTTATAATGACTTTTAACCAAATTAAATATTAGGCTGTGTCTGGGCGGGCTTAAAANGAGGTTAAGCTTGATGATCATCATTTGTCATGCATAATACTTGGATCCAACAGGTTATAATGACTTTTAACCAGATTAAATATTAGGCTGTGTTTGGGCGGGCTTAAAAGCCAAATTTGGACCGTTGCAATGGTGAAATTGGACCGTTGCTTTAGACAAATTTTGCAGGAATTCTGACATGGCAGTGGGCATTTTGAATCATTTTATGGCAAAATGACATTTTTGTCCTCTACATTTAAATCATTTTGCATGATGGAAAGGCATTGTCGACATTTCATTTGTAGGAATTCAATTTTTGCTGGCACACTAGGACCCATTTTGCAGTGAGCAACGGTCCATTAATCAATTGACATTGGACAAAAAGCTCTCCCAGACATGCTCTAAGGATTGCTGACACCCATCCCTTTAAAATGAAATTATTTGCCTGCAAGCTGAATTAATGAAACATCCACATGGAGATCAAATGTAGTGCAACATACCTTTCCTCCCGCTTCATGGACACATATGATTCCAACAGCATGATCCCAGACCTATATATTATTGTCGAGATTAAACATTAATTGTGTCGTTACAGTTATTCAGAGATAACCAGAAACTAGGATAATACCTTGATTGTTCTTCGAGTCTTTGAACGCTGAAAGAAAACAGATGCCCTTCCAGAGGCTACCATCAAATATTTACAGAGACTGTACACACAAGGCATGCAGAAGAATCATGTACAATGTAAAATTCATATATCAACCGAGGCAATAATCTAACATCTGACATTCAAGACATATAAACAAATGTTTCTTTCTTTAACAAAGAAAGGAGAAAAATATTCTGCTGCATTTCAAATGTAGAGCATGACAACACAGATCACCATGTCGATTATGAAAGTAAAAAAACGACTTCCATGAGCATAGTAGAGGGTAGACGCCGAGTCATTAAGGCATCATAGAGCACATTCCTCGTCTGCCACTCCTCCCATTGAAGCAGAAGGTTATTCCTTCAGATTTATCACTATTAACCCCATGTAAATGAAAAAATGGTGTACAATTATCTAGAATCACCACAAAATACTAAAGAGAAATTTTACAAATTCTGGCAATGTTGGGGGAGGGAAGTGGAGTGTAACTGCTCAAACCAGTGATCCCAGATGCACAAACTAATGTCGCAAAAGAGGACGATAATAATAATTATTCACCTAAAAGTTTGATGAAAGATCTTAGGGCCTCTCTGGTTGGGGGGATCATAAGGGAGGGGATTTCTTACTCCACGACCACCTCCTATGAACAAATGTGGCATCACACAGTTCCATTCTTGCAGGAGTTGGGGCTGGGGGTGAGGGAATAGTCTGTACAGGTGCAGATCATAACTATTTTACTAAAATGTCCTTACCTTTGCCATGAGAAATTATATCATCGTCAAAATAAAATAACAACAAACCCCAACCAGTTGCCTGATTGTCGTCCAATCCCTCCAGCCTCCCTCTACCTTCCCTTCCCCTTCTCTTGCACTTTCCCCAGAGAGATATTCAGGAAAGGGATGGAGGATGTAATGTAAGTTAGAAACTCCACCAGCAAGGTAGCAACCTGAAGCTTCCATAAGAAGAGTTATGCAGGATGCTTTTGCACATGTTTACAATGAAGTATGATAAACAATGCAAGCTTTTGGAAGTTTTCTAATGTCAATAGATGACACACAGATACAGGCAAACAAATATCATGCGCATCAAGCAACTGGAGAACAAGATTACAGAATGTTAGAGATGGCATTCAAATATAACTAGGTGATTCAAAAGTTGGAAAGATTTACACCTACTTTCACAAATAGAGGTTCAAGAAAGATGAAGTAAAAGATGTGGCAGCTTCATATAAATATGTCATCCTAGCTTTAGCTCTACTAATCAACCTCTATGATCAATCAATACTAACAACTCTTTATTTGAATCCACACTCCCCCAACCCCTGTTCGGTGGGGGATTAAAATCAGATTTTAGTAGATTTTGATAAATGTTGATGAAATGTGTGGTTGAAAAACTGTTCCATAAAATGTGCAGTTAAAATTAATTGTTGACTTTGACTTGAACTAAAATCTGGATTTTAATTTTTACCAAATAGGCTGCTAATATGTATGCACACAATACATGCAACATGAGTATTTCCACATTGAGCCAAGTCAAAATTAAGGAATATTCAATAACGTGCTCGGAAGAGAAATTTGCTTGGCAATGTTACCTTCTCTAGATTCCCAGAACTTGATAAGCATAAATTTTCCAAGGAAAATGGAAAGTGAATTCCATTTCCAACTTTAGTATTGTTTGATGCAATTTTTTTCCTTAGAATTGACTTTCTTTGTTGGCCTCACACAGTCACACTTTCCTTGGTTTTGATGAAAATGTTTTCCCACCAATTTGGTGGGAAATGACTTTCCAGCTTTTTTTTTCTTTGCATGTGGAAGAAATTCTAGACATAATGTTAAAAAAATTTATCACTTTTATTGACAATTTTCATGCAAAACAAAGTCAAATGAATAATATTCGATATAATAATTTTTTTCTATTTTTTTATTTTTGGCAATTGGAACAAATTTTAAACCCAATGGTAAAAAAAATTATCACTTTAATGGACAATTTCCATAAAAATGAAGTCAAACAAATACCAAACTTTCAACATTTTCCAGGTGGAAAATTATACTAATCAAACACAATTAATTACAATTCTCAGTGAAACAATTTCTAGGCAATTCAATTCCCTGTAAAACATTTTTTTTTCTACCCATTTTCCACCTTTGCAATCAAACGGATCCTAATAATTATCAAAAGTCACAATAAATAAGAAGATCAGAGTTCAGGAAAACGTGAATAATAAGGGATTGCACTCTCTTTGAAATAGAGACATACCTTCCACAACAAGTCTGCACAAGAAGAACCTGTTTCTCCTCGACACGTTCAGCATCAGTCGTTGCATTAAATTGACTTGATAATGGCATCGACTCCCAGGTTTGACTTTCTGGAATGCAAAAACGTGCCTTGTGAATGAGGTGATGCCCATCAACAAAGCACCTGATCCAATTTTGAGGAATTCTGGCGTCACCAAGTTGTGTATTCCATAATTGTCTTCTCCATGTTCCACACCCAACATGAGATATCATAATGACCCCTGATCTAGTTGCAGTATTACTGTATTCCTGTATATTACTGGTGAATTTGCCAGAATACTCTTCTTTCCAGTTAGGACAGCCCATAACGCCTAAAACAATCTGACCTTCAACTACAAGAGCCAAACCTACCTGAAAGTTTCAGCAATGCTCTTAGCTAAGCACCAAAATGAATTTAAGAAATACATAGAAGCTATTAACAAAATAGTCAAAACAAGCATATTCCCATCCGTGTGTTCAATAAAGATGATGAGAGACAAATAATGAAACGTAAAACAGAATTATTGGCTCCTGATTTGCAGATTTTCATTGACGGGGAGATGTCAAAAGGAATTCTACGTCAACATAACTCAAACACAAGAACTGGAGTGATGGATTAAGTATAGAGATAATTTGTAACTGATCCATGTATATTCAGTCCAGAACGCAGATAAAAATATCAAGTACTTCCGAAATTTTTGATGTAATATTTCCTTAGGTTAAGCATTTAAGCTCTACATCACTGATGCCTACACAAAATGTAATTCACAGTCAAATAGTGTAAACTGAAAGAGGCTCCCAATTTTATGGTTACATAGCAAATAGAAAATAAGTTAATGTCACACACATCATTGCTTTGAACAAACCTGAATTTATCTACTGTATTTCTCAAGACCAAAACAAGAAGAGGTTCAAAGCAGCCTTACATGGAAGGAGGGGGAAACAGAAACAAGCAATACTTTATTTCTCAAGACCAAAAATGAGAAGAGGTATAAAGTAACCAATATGGAAGGAGGAGGAAATAGAAACAAGCAAAAATGGAACTTACCACATAGAGAGCTTCACTACCTTTCACGAATCCCCGAGTCCCATCAATAGGATCCAATACCTGCAAGAAGGCTATAAAATTTATGCTTTGGACCAAGCTTTAGAAAATGGCGAGAATAAAATAAAATGTAAACATGCACGATTGACATCAGCATTAGAAAGCTAGTCAATGACATACATCTGTGACAACGCCCTGCTACACGGCAATTTCATAGCAGCAAAACCACAAAACACGCACTGCAATCACGTAGGAAGAACCCCATCCCCTTAGTTGTTTGTCTTTCAATTTCTACCAAATTTTGGAGGATTCATTTTTCTCTGGTTTAAATGCCAAAACACTGTTGATTTTATTTATCTATTTGAAGGAAATCTTTCTTCAATATCGCCCTTTTTGTAAAAAATAAAACGTTTAGATTACCATTAATATGGAATTAAATGACCTATACCAAATGCAAACGTAAGCTCACCCAGTAAGTAGCTGGTCTAGATCCAAACACATAGGCATCCTTCCCCCCTCTGTCAATTGCTTTTAGAACATCATCTTGACTTAGCTGTTTATCTCCTGAAGCGGATTTATCTGCGACCACTTCAACGACAGCGTCCACAAGATTATTTTCACGCAAAAACGCCGAGTCCTCTTCAGCCACCAAAGGAATAGAAGGAAATAGTTTGCTCATCTCTGCAACGTTGAAGAAAACAGAACTGAAAAGTGAATGAATATAGAATGAGCTTTTTTTTTTTTTAAATTTGTAAAACTTGTCAGGAAGCAACTTATAGAGATATTACCCAAACTGATAAGAGCCTGAACTCCAAAATCTGCAACCGTAACTGGAGTCCGATCAACTTTTTGCACAACTTTTCCATCACTTGAGAACAAAGATTTTTGCACCTAAGAATCATTAATGGAAACTTTCATATTCAAAAGTAAACTGCATTAGCAATGGAAAAGAAGACGAATAGGAAATTACATCAACGCAGAGACGACAAGCTCTCTCGACAACATTGATAGCTGCTTGGAGCTCTTTATAGTGCTTTGCATTATGTTCTGGAAACGGAAGGCTTAAACTCGACCTAAAAATAACTCAAAAAACATGAATATTTATACAATATGAAATGAAACCCTAGAGATTGGATAGAGCGAGAGCGGATGAGGAGTCCAGTGGATAACCTTGTGGCAAAGAAGCATTGGCGGTGAAGTGCACGGAATGATATACGGCGGTGAGTTGTGGGAAATCGAGAGCCTACCGAGTAACGAAGCACATCCATGGCGGGAATGGAAATGGAAATTGCAAGGCGGAACGGGGTTGGTTGAGAGTCGATGACTTGGATAAAGTGCGTTTTAGGTATCTTCTACTCCATTTGAACTAAAATCGCTAGCACGCAACTGTATACTAGAAAACGTTATAACTTTTCATTTTTAATAGCTACATGCTCCTTATTATCCCCACCAGGCTCCAACTGTGAGCTTTTCAAAAGTCACTCAGAAAAGGCAGAATATATCCGACCACTAAAAACGACGTAGTTTACACATTCCGGCGACGGATAATTCCGGCTAAATGGCAATCGAGGATGAAAAAACGTCTTCATCGGACGGAAAAATATGGGGCCTGTTCAAGCTACCGTTCCGAAACTCGAACTCGACGACGGCGTCTTCTTCTTCTACTTTTCCTCATCATCAGCATCAACTCAGTTACTATAATAACAGCCATTCTCAGGTAGAGGGATCAGGTGCTCAAGGAAATGCTTCCTCGGTTTCTTCCGTTGCTAGATCTCTGCTCCTCACACGGCGTCGTTTGAAGCTCGATCCCCCTAACAAGCTTTATTTTCCTTGTACGGACGATTTCTACTCTTCTTGGACTATTTTCTTGAAATTCGATTTCTACTTACTGGAATTTTTTATATGTTCATATTTATTCGAAAATTAGGTTTTATCTATTTGAATTAGGATTGATCTGTGTGCGATTTTGATAGATGGATTGAAATTGGTTCTTTTTATAGTTATAAAATATGGATTAAATTGATTTTTTTTTAAATGAACTTTTCGATTTTGAGGTTTTTGTAGAAAAATGGAAGGCTTTCGAGAAAATCATGTTCATACACAAAATTAACTTCTTTCTCCTTGAAATTCTGATCGGGATATATTGACTTTGAATTCGGGAGGAAAACAAGTGTAAATTCATGTCATGAAGTTAAAAGTTAGCTGTAAATTGGAGTTTTAACACGGTAGTTCTGCAAAGTGTTGCTTCGAAAGCACCAATCTTTCCTTTCCTTTTTTTTTTTTTTGGTCACTCTTCTTTTGTCTTCTTTTGTTTCGAGTCAAATGTGGAGTTTGGAAGGGGAGACTGATGAAGTTTTGGCCTTATATACTAAAGGAAACAGGAACAAAAGAAAGTGTCTTTTTCTGCCTATGTTTGTTTATTGCAAATGTACACGAAGGTTTGTTGTTGTTGGAGGAAAAAACACGTTCCAAATTTTCATGTGCTTAGGTAATGAAGTAATAATGAATTGGAAAAGTTGCTATATTGAGAGCTGAAAGATCAAACTATGGTAGAATCGAGAAAATAGGAAAAGATAGGACATGGAAACCTTGTGGCAGTGGGTACAAACCAGTAACCTAGTTCACACGCCACATACGCGCACACGAGCGTGTATGCACCTCTTCTAGAACTTCTACTTTTTCCTGAATAGTGGCAGTAACTCATACTTTCTGCATTCAGCAAATGTTAACATTCTGGAACAGGATAATTGATTAAACAATTACTTGCAGAATTCTTTTTTATTTTTCTGTAATGATTTTCTTGTTTCCTTCTACTCCGTGCAGATGAACCTGGAAAACAAGTGCAAAGTGCTGTTAAAATAAAAAATACAAGCAAGTCTCATGTAGCATTCAAGGTATGGAAAGTGAGAAGTTTTCTTTTATTTGTTTACTCTATACCCGCCACTCTGTCTCATATACAGTTTTTTCTTCAAGTAGATGAAGAATTGTAATTTGTTATTTAGCCCTGTTTGGTACACATTAAAATTTCCATTTTCATTCTTCTACTCATTTTCAACCACACATTCTTCAATAAAATAATATTTTCTATCACATCAATAACTTTTCCTTCTTTTTCAACCACACATTCTCTATCAATCTACTATTCCAGATTACATTCTTCCAAAATATTGTGGCTCAAACACACCCTTATTATTTGGTCTCAAATATGCTTGATTTTGATTTAGGCTAACACGACATTGTATTTTGCCATATTTATTTTATTGCCTCTTCTTCTTCTACCTGATAATGCATTGTCATTGTCGTTCTAGTTCCAAACAACTGCACCAAAGAGCTGTTTCATGCGTCCTCCTGGGGCCATTCTTGCTCCTGGTGAGAGTATAATAGCAACAGGTAATAATTTAACGCGTGCATTTGCCAGATCCTTTTTCTGGTAGAAGAGAATCCTTATATTTATTGAGAAACTTAATTAAGATAGTTTGACCATGATTTTTTTTGTTTGTTTTTTCCTTTTTCTGATGTTAAATTGACTTCCACAACTACGTTTCCTGGGTTTCAATTGTTCTGTTAGTATTCAAGTTTGTAGAACCCCCAGAAAACAATGAAAAACCAGTGGATCAGAAGAGCAAGGTGAAGTTCAAAATCATGAGCCTAAAGGTGAAAGAAGGAACTGATTATGTATCAGAGCTGGTTCGTCACATTCTTCTTCTGTTGATAATTTCTTGTGCTGTCATTTCCACACTCCAGTGCTTTTCAAATTAGTTTTCAACAATCATGATCATATCCCTGTAGGATTTCTAGACTTACAGTTGAATTGTGATGTCAACTGAGGAAATATATCAATAAGAAACTGGCCATCATTATTGTGAAATGCTATCATCAAAAGAAAAGTGACTTCAACTTAATTTCTCAGTGCTAATTGGCTTGTATTTATTTGTGATGCTTCATGTATGTCACCAATTGGTTAGATATAGAGATCACACATTTTTATTAACTCTTATATTTGTGCATTGAAGATTTCTCTTAAATTTCATTCCAATTTGGTCTAATCTCGTTCATGTTGTATTGTCTCAG
The DNA here is from genome assembly GCA_903798365.1 of Fraxinus sp. 1973-6204. Lineage (NCBI taxonomy): Eukaryota > Viridiplantae > Streptophyta > Magnoliopsida > Lamiales > Oleaceae > Fraxinus > Fraxinus sp. 1973-6204. The sequence continues at coordinate 1,505 of CAIGRR010288033.1, read as the reverse complement.
TTTGATGAGCAGAAGGATCAAGTGTTGGTGGAGCAGATACTTCGAGTTGTGTTTCTGGACGTTGAACGCCCTAGCCCCGTAAGGAATCTGCTGTCTTAAATACTATGCACGCCAATGCATCATGTTCGTCGTACTATAGTTGGATGCAAATTTTTCTGCATATATTTATTATAGACAAACAAGATAAGATTTGCATTGGAAATGCTGATTTGTAAGATTATATCTGCTTAATGAAGGCTCTAGAGAAATTAAATCGCCAATTGGCTGAAGCCGAGGCTGAACTTGAAGCTCGCAAGAAGCCTCCAGAAGACTCCAATCCGAAGTTGATTGGTGAAGGACTTGTCATCGATGAATGGGTGAGCTATCTTTTAATATTAGGAAATTTTTCTTGGTAAGATTTTGACTTTCACATTCCTTTATATTTATCCATTTTCTCCTGAACTCTGTTTTGTAGAAAGAAAGAAGAGAAAGATACCTTGCTCGACAACAAGTGGACGGGGTAGACTCGGCGTGACTGGAGGTGTGTTGTTCTTGAAAGTCTTTTACTTTGGCCAGAATTTTCTGCTCTTAACTTTTCGTTGGTGTATTTAATTATGATGTTAAAGGATGTTCTGCTCAAACAACATTTTAAGGAGAAACTCAACTCCTCTGTTAATGCTATACAATTGTGAGTTGGATATGTAACTGATATTGAATCTATAGATAATATGATTTTATTTCTTTATATGGGAGGAAAAAATTGTGTTTTAGAACTTCCACATCATTTTTGCAGCGTTTCGTCATTTTTAAGTGAATCTCTTTACAAAGAATTTCTAGGGCCATAGGGGCTGCTATACCAGAAAATGACGAGCAAATGTATACCTATACATGTTAGAAAATGTTTTGGCTTGAACACTTCAGTTTATCTAAAGCAAGAATACTCGATGAAGTGGCATTTTGTGTACGTGTTCTTTTAGATCTTGTAATTTGATTTGTATAAATTAAATAAGCTGGTGGCAATCTTGTTCACAAAAAAAAACTATTACGATGACAAAAATTAAACAAGATTAATTCTGGTGGAGGCGGAGGGAACTCCCTCATAAACACTGTCCCTAATAATTGATAAGAGTTTAATCACTGCCTAATTAAATATGGATGAACCTTTTTGGATTACCAATGTAGGTAAAAACACCCAGACATACTGTAAAATCTCAACAATTAATCACACGACGAGATACGTATCATTAATAAATTAAAATTGTCTTTTTACATTGTTGTTTAGAATTGCAATTTCATTGTTTTTTTGGCACATTCCTGGCTAGGTGGAAAATAGTAAGGTTATTGCAATAGAAATAAGAGAAAGGGGCAATAACTAGAGTACAAGAAAATCACTTCCATTTTGGAACTTGTGGAAAAGCAAAGAACGAGAGAGAATTTTGGTGTATCTCGTTGTATTAAAAATCCAATCTTATATCTCTTTATATAATACAATAAAGACACAAAAAAAGGAAAGAATAAATCTCCTA
>CAIGRR010288002.1:1109-12720 GCA_903798365.1 Fraxinus sp. 1973-6204 | reverse complement strand
TATAACTCACTCTTTTCTAATCAAAAGGTCAAGAAATCGTTTAGTCACAGACCGCTAGCCTTGATCATAGGTTTGATGCCTAAAGGCCCCAGCTAGCATCTATAATCGAAAAAGTTGATCTGCTAGTGTGATTCAGGATGAATCGTGTCATGTTGCCACTACGAAGCCAAGTGGTCACACAATTACGTGCTAGGGTGTTTGGCAAAAAATCTTACATCATGGTTAAACACAATTAAACAATTTTGTAAAGAATCTTACCAAAAAAAAAAAAAAAAAATTCTAACTTGTTCCCTTGTTTATGACAGTTTCTTTATTAACTCAAAATAGTATTTCTTTGTAAATATCTTGTCGGACAACATACTAAAATTTTTACAAATATTGGTGGTTAGTATTTGATTGAAAAGTTACAAAATCTTAATTAAATATATGATAAATTTGATGGTATATAGAAAAATAATTATTTTAAGATAGTCATAATTCCTTTAGTGCATATGTGAGACGGGGGGGAATCAGAGAATATAATGTGATGATCAATCGTTTCATTAGAGGATGAATAATATATATATAACAAAAATTATCAAAAAATAAAAATAAAAAATATTACTGATAAAGCATATCACCTACAAATAAGTGGGCACAATTTATGCATTATTCTGGACTGTTATGAATTTGGATCACAAGATAATATCGATAATAAATTAAATTAGAAGAAAATAAATACGAAGATTTACGTGGAAATCTAATACGGGTAAAAAAAATCACAGGCAAAAGAGGAGAAATCCACTATAATTAATATTAATTGTATTTGCAAGATCTCAACACACTCAATTGAAATCCAAAACTCTCAAAATATTGTATGAATCTTGTTTTATATATATATAAACCCTAGAGAATAAGTTATAGAAAAATAGGAGTTCAAAACCGCGTCAAAAAACGAAAACGGGCTTGGGCCGAGTGAGCTTGTCACTCGAACGATAGGCGAGCGACCAAGTCTCGGGTTGTTTTCTACCAGACTCACTCGAGCGTTCAGCTAGTGCCAGTTAAGCGAAAATAGGGCGACTTTTTCCCCTGGTCCATAATTTTGATCTCTCCAAAATCATTCCAATACCCACTAAAATTTGGATACCACAACAAATCTCCACCTTGAACCAAATTCCAACACAAAAAATTCAAAATCACAATTCCATCAATAAACGCCACTCTTCCTCTTCCAAACAAGCCCCAACGGACTAAATCATTGACAAACACCCACTAAGTTCAAGCAATATTCAAACTTAGCAATGGGAACTGGTTCAGTACCGTGATGGACATTCAGTTTGGTACAATACCTTTAGGAACTCGTAAAGGGTTGGATTTGAAGAATATAGCTTAGTAGAGTTCAAGAGATATGAATAATTCCGCTTTACCACCATTATATTCTATTGTTAGGGACGGATCCAATGAAAAAAAGTATGTGGATGCTGATTTTATTGAGCATGCTTTCAGCGTAGTAAAATGTGTACAATCTAGCAAGGTGCATTCTTTAAAAGCATTTAAGTTTGATTCTGCCTTGATGTGTGTTACAGCCCAATTTAGTGAATTTTAAAATTATTATGATTTTTTGGGAATTTGAGGTAGTTCTGCAGAGTAGTATTTCGATTTATTGGAAGATGTGGAGTATTTTGTATTTGTTGGAGAAACCAGTTTTAGTTATTGTTGAAGAGTTAGCCAATTCCTTACAGACGAATTTTCTTCTCCATGTGGAGAAGATTTTGGAGTTTTGTTCGTTGCAGTGGAATTCGTGTTAAGGTGAAGATTGTTAGAATTTGGGTATGACATGAATTCCTTGTTGAAGTAATTGAAGAATTCTAATTGAAGTACACGTCAAGAAAAATTCAGTTTATAATGATATTGGAGTCTTATTCAAGTTGAAATTCTATTTGGAAGTCCTATGGGAGATGGGATTTGTATTGGATTTGAAGAGGTTGAAATTATGGACCAAAAAGCAAAGTCGTCGCATTTTCGCTAGCTGACCGCTCGAGAAACACCCATTAATTTCTCTCGAGACTTGATCGCTCGCCTGTCGCCCGTTTGGAACTCGAGCGACGGACCTATCTCTAGTTATTGCTCAAGCAACAAGGTTATCCGGTTCAAGCCCTTTTCTCATTTTAACATATTTTTGGCATTCTATTTCAACTACAACTCATCTATTAATTTTAGATGTCGCCCTACATAGTTACCTATATATACTTGGCTCTTTTCTACAATTATATAGTGTGAGAAAAGTTATTACTAGTTTTTAGGACCATTGTAATATTTCTCCATTTTCATTATTTGTGATGAAATAAAATCTCATAATTCATCTACCATATTTTCTTATCTTCTTTTATTCTTTTGCTTGTGATCAAATTCTTCATTATTGTGCCATATAACATCAACATCTCAATCCGATGGTTGATTTTATATCAAGTGGTATCGAGCAATACGTGATCCTTGAATTTCCAACAATTGATATCAGAGATTTTGGACATAATTAACACAACATAGCTCTAAAGAATCTTGCCCATAACGAATCCTCTGATAGTAACTTCCATGCAAACTTGATAGGTAGAGATAATTGCACTTTCTCAAACCTACAAAAACCAAAGCCCCTCTTAGTCACGGGTTTACACATCTTCTCCCTAGCAACCCATTTTTTTCCTAGCCCTTCCATTCACCTCCCTCCAAAAGAAAGAAGATAGTATTGAATTCAATTATCTGAAAATCGATAAAGGCACGTGTTGTACTGATAGTAAGTGTGTTACCATATTCGATAACATGTGCATTAATAATATGATACGACCTCCTTGTAACAACAGCTCCAATTTCCAGCCAGCAAGTTTTACTCTCAATTTTATTCGCCAATCCTTGAAGCTGATGAGCCGTCAACCTGCCCAAGACCACTGGAACCCCCAAATACATAAAAGGAAAAGATCTCTCATGGAAAGAAGTAACCCAAAGAATCTCTCCCTTGTGTGCAACCGTGCAATTCTTAGGAGAAAAAATAGTCAACTTCTCCTTACTAATCAGCTGTCCCGACCAACTTTTGTAACGTGCAAAAGTCTTCATAATCTATTTCATGGATTGTTTACTATCGTTAGCAAAAACAACAAGATCATCAGCATACAGCAAATGTGAGATCAACGGTGTTCCCTTGGGATGTGAGAACAATAGTTTTCAAAGGTTGCAAAAAAATGAAGGAACTTGGACCAGAAGCACATGAAGAGTACAAGAACAAGCATTTTGGCGATCAGCGTGAGAAACAATTCCAGAAGATGGGAAGCATGTGTGGGTGAAACACATTCCACCGAGTCTTGAAAATTGCAGGAATTAAACCCACATTGGGTTCTGGTGGGTCTAGTGACCCACCAACTTTCAACAATTTTTTTTTTTGTGTGAAAGCACCTGTTTGTCTGCAATTCGACATGCACAAACTGTTGCAGAGCAGAGAAAGTTTGCAAACTTTACAAATCTAATGGAGCCTAATTAATTTGTACAGGAACCTAGGAGATAAAATCTTCAATATACTCTGTATATTTGTGGAACAAAAGACAAATAAACTCAAGAAATTTGTATGTTGTTTCTTGAGTAATGAAGAGAAGATTCAGTTTTACTTACATGGATTTACGTTTTTTATTATGAGTATATTATTATTTATTTATTTCATTAATTGAACGCAATTTTCACGATTTATAGTTTGAGTACTTTGAATTTAAAGATTATATGCGGAGAAATGGTATTAAAATGAGAGTTTCTTCAGTTAATTATCTCTTTATTATTAATTCTTTCATGGTGGAGTGTCTTGTTGGTTTCAAAGTTAAAATTATTAAATCTTACACATATTTATTTAAATTATATTTTTCATACACTTCTTCAAGTTCAATTCTAATTTGATTTTCGTCATGATTAACTCGTACGTAATTTTTATTATGGGCGACACTAAAATTTAATCCCAAGATTTTTGTTTGCTTTAATATTATATTAACCTATCTCATTTAAATACTTAAATACTGAAAAGAAATAAATTTATTTATTTCTATTGTATGTATAACAAGAGTTATTTTAGTAACGAATTAAGAAATTTTGATGGAACTATATATAAATTAAATTACCTAATCATGTCAACATAAGGTTCAAACGCCCGATACAATAATTATCAACTTTTAGTGTATATTAAGCCTGATTTTCATAATTTTTTTTTATGCAATTTTGATTGTGCCCAACTAACTTAAAATGTCTACGTCTACCACAGAATATAACCACCCAAATATCAATTTAGTGCAAAAATACATACCCAATTAGTGACACATTGCTCATTTGGTGTGATTTTTAGAGTTTTTTGCCCTTCATTTTTTGAGTTAATTGTCTCAATAATCGCTAAATTTATGCGTGTATCTTTGACTACTCGCTGAAATTTAAGATATCGAGTTTTGCTCACTACATTTATTAAAATGTTGAACGCTACTCACGACATGACATCCGTTACTCAACTCTAAAGGAGTTGGTGACATGATAGACGGAATCAGCATGTGGCATAATTCATTGTATAACAAATTGCTCTGTAAGAAATTGAAAGACGTTTTTGTTTGCTCGCTATACTTTTAAAAACACATTTGATTGTTCTTTAAGGGGGTGGAGTTTTGGTCACTAAAGTTGTAAAATTGAAACGCGGCCTGTCTTGGGTATTTAGGATTGCTTTTCTAAGTGTCATTTTCATGCAATAACTTTATTTACGTTTATTTTAATTTGATTAATATTTTTAGTTGAAATATATAGTATACTGTAATTTTTAATTGTGGCATTAAGTGTCATATTTTATTTTAATTTATTAATAAATGAAACATTTTAGTGAATTAAATATATATTTTTAAATTAATAATTTTAGTAATAATATTACTTGTAATTAAATAATTTAATTATTGAGAATTTAAAAATATGGAAATAAAGGAAAGACGGTTTATTTGGTGTAATGGTTGGAGTGATTCACAAAATGGTCTAAAAGTTGCATCAATTTAATGCTTAAACGTGAGCTCGTTTTCTGAATATTTTCCTCTGAAGATACACCAGCATCTGTTGGGACATCAATGCTGGGTTCGACCGGCGAGTTTACTGGTTCATATTTTGAAACTGCCGGTGTTTTTTCAGAGTCAGCAACTGATTCGGCCGGAGAGTTTACTGGTTCATCAGTTTCCTTCTTGGTTTCCTCAGAGGCTTTTCAGTTTCAGGCGATTCTTCCTTCACTGGGTCTGATGATTTATTATTATTCTCAGATGAATCCTTCTCTTCATTCTGCAGTAGTTTTCAAAACAATTTGAAGTATTTGGTTTGAACCATTTCATCTAAACGCATGTGCCCAGTGCCTATAGAGAGCCGCCCATTTATAAATTTTTAATCTTCAATGCGGGGTTTTTTTTTTTTTTTGGTGCAGTGATCCATGATTAAAATTTGATTTTAATTCCCCGCCAAACAGGACTAAATTACAGATTTACGGTAAAACTAGAATCTAGGAAGGGTACTAAAAACAAGAAAATGCATGGAATTGCGATGCAAATGGGAAAAGGAATATAAAAAAAAATAAATTAATCATTCAACAACATATATGGCATATTTACGTGCATGGAGATTTATAAGTACATCCTTCAAATTACTAATTAAAGTCTCTTTTTTCTAAGCAACAATAATGCCTTTCTTTCCATGTTACTTTTATTTGCATCCATTATCACCTCAAAAGTAACAAGAATACAGAGGCAGCTACGGGTTAATGGTACTTAGGGCCCGTTTGGTACCAATTAAAATCCAATTGAAATTGAAAATATAATCTTTATTAGGTCTCACTCGTCTAATAAATGTCAACAATAACGGCTAGTTTTTCAATTTTAATCCTATTTTAATCTCTACCAAACGGGCTCTTATTGTTGGACAATACGTTTTTTAGATTGAAAAGATAAACCCAAAAGATGTTAAATTCGCATTACAAATGTCTTACACCGATGAAGACTTTTATCCCATGATTAATTTTCAATCTAATTCTTTAGTTGTTTCTACATGCAATTTTGTAACTTTCTTAGTCGACAAGCATTTTTGAAATCCACGTCCTTCCAACATTCAAAATTTCTACGATATTTTTCAAAATATTAACTACATCGATAAGTGGATGCCAAATCATAAAACCTGAACTTCAAAACCCAAGAACTAGGAGTTGAAATGAAATAAGAAACAAGAAACAATTAATCTATATGTACAGAATACTGCTTCACAGCAGTTTTACCAATACACACAAGGGTGGGGCCCAATGTAATTAAAAATGAAAAAAAAAAAAAACCTCACTCCCATTGTATTTTTGAGAATCTGTGAACTAACCACCCCACCCCCCTGTGAACCCCTTTCTAGCAGCCAAGCATCTCTCAACAAGAAAACAACTTTTCACTCTAAATGGTACACATGGTCATGGGTGTCCCCAGCTTGATTACCAGTTTATTTACTACTATTTATTTATCTCTCTTAATTTCAAGAGATTTGAAAATAATTTGACAGGCAATTTAATCAAACTTCACCTAAAAAGGGCATTGATGATTAATCGTGTGGGACGGGATTGAGCCACAAGGGAGTCATCTATGGAAGTAACCCAACATTTTTAATTAGAGATACTATTAAAAGGTTCGATGGGTAGAAACGATACAGACTGCGTGATTTGTAATAGTGCTATATTATTGTACTCATCCATATGGTGATAGTACTAATGATTGTGACATCGGGAAGGATTTAACCCTAAACGAGTATTCGAAGAAAAATCTTGCAAGGTGTAGGTTCCACACATCCTTCGAGAACTCAGCTATGTAAAAGTTTTCATGAGGTTGTGACTAAAGGATTGAGTTGTGCCATAGAGACTCAATAGAATGAAGGTTAGAGCATATGACTATTTACAACGCTATCCACTTTGAATTGGGCTTGAATCGTACAATGTATGTGGCAATTAAAGTTTGACTATAGGGACTTAATTCAAGGTTTAGTCCATTATAACTCCGTTAAATAAAATCAATATCATTAAATGAGGTTTTAAGTCCAAAAAATTACCCATTTTCTATGACTTTGATGACAGAGACACTGTATTTTTATAATGCCCACGTTTGAACTCCATTAAGAACTCATTTTCCACAAAACTCACTTTTAATTACCTATTTCAAAATAATTTTACTCGTAAATTCAAAAAAAATTCTTACTTTTTATCATTCACTTCAAAAAATACTTATTACAAAATCTATTTTTCAAAAAAATAAGGGTCAAAACATACATAATGATTTAGTGTATTTATTAAATATATATTTTTTATTACTGTGTAGTTATTAAGTTATATATTTACCAATTATTTATAATTTGTAATTTTGTTCAATATAGTTTTATCTTTAACATCTCCTTGCGGATTGAAACCCATTAATAAGCTGGAAATTGATAGGCTAAGAGAAATTATATTTTTATGCATAATATAAAAGTGTGAAAATTATACGTAAGAGTAATATTCATCAACAGTACATAAAAAGAAAAAAAAAAAAGAAAGATTAGCTGCTCAAATCATCTGGTCCCATGGCATTAAATTGGCCATCTCAACATTTATTGAAATATAATTATAGTGATAAATAACTGGCCTTTTATTAAGACAAGCAAACTCAACCAACAAACCACTAAACTTGTACAAGGGAAGGTGTGCATTGTGCAGTATAAATAGGAAGAAAGGGTGCTATCACTATGTTACATCACACACCAAACAATAATCTCTGTTATCATAATCCCCAAAAACATGACTTAATTAACACTATATATATAGAGCATCTTTGGTACGCAGAATCGGATAGGACTGCACATTAATTTTGTCCAATGTTATCTAATCCACCTTATGAAACATGCCAACAAAGTATCCTCAGCACCAGACTTTTCTCCTCTCTAGTAAATTCCCAAGGGGGGTCGTCAAGAACAGTTATGATGTTATGAAAGTTTCTGCTTCTCGTCAACCTTACCCCATGGTTGACAATGAAAAGGGAATATTAGTAACAATCTGATAACCATCTCCATTGTCGTCATCCTCTTCATCCTCAGCATTGTCTTCTTGATTTTGATTTTCACTCTCACCATCCTCTGCCCCTGACTGATGTTGCTGCTGTGGTGGCTGCGGTGGAGGAGGCTGATGTTGTTGTTGGCCCATCATTTCCAATAAAATACGTTCAGGCTGCATATTGTAACCCGAATTTTCTGAAGTATGTTCGGTTTTAGACTTCTTTGCATATATAGACTCGAGCAAGTTGAAATAAGGACAAGTTTTCGAATCCTGAGGCCGCCTCTTGTTGCTATCTTTTACTCTCTTGTAATACTTGTTTATATTTTCCCATTTCTCTTTACACCTCTTTGCACTTCTATCATAACCAAGCTTCTTCATGGCAGAAGAAATTTCCTCCCACAAGGGTCCTTTCGGCCCGCTATCGTTGTATTTCAAATCAAGATCCGTTCTAAGCATAATCAAAGCTTCAACTTCTGCTTTTGGCCACCTTGAAGAGCTCATCAGAGTAGCATTCTCACCAATACTATTCTCTTGTTTATCAGCATGATTTGAAGTCTTCCCAACACCATTTTCTTGTTTGTCAATGTGCTTCTCCAACACATTATCGTGTGTCTCCAAATGTTTTTCAAATATCGAAAATGGGATCTCCGGCATTTGCAGTGTCGTTGAATGCTGTGAGATCTTTTGCAAAAATGCAAGCACGGCTGCATCCTTCGCAGCAGAAATTGCTCGTTCTTGGGCTAAAAAATCTTGTTCTCTCTTTATTCTAGCCATTTCTTGCACCTTCCATGCTTCATCTCTTGCTATCCGATCCCTCTCATATTTCTCTACGGCTTCTAAGAACTTGTTCTGTAAGTCCTCTTGCTTCTTCAAAACATCCTTCATTAATCTCTCACAATATTCTGCTAATTTCCTCTTTCTCGCAACACTTCCTTCAGATCTCTCCCCCGAGGAGGATGTAGAGGTGGGCATGAATTCAGTATCCGGATCTTGATTCGAACAAGGTACTACCCTAAAATTTTGAGATGCATTTAAGGGATTTACCCTTAACGGTGCCGTTTCTGTTGTTTCCGTCAGGTTTGTTTGGACTTGGTTCAAGGGAATCGATGGAACTGAGAGTTGATTATCAAAAACCTCTAATATCTCGAAGAATCTATAGTTTTTCCCAGTTTGCCTACTGGATCTGCCTTCTTTCGTTCTTTTGTGGTACTTATAGATGTTCTCGAATTTCTCTTTGCATTTCTTGGCACTTCGATTGTATCCAAGCTCACCTAATTTCCTGAATAAAATGAACATAATAAAATCCACTGCCTGTCCTATTCCAGCTTTAGAATTCAGAAATCAATATAGGAATAAAACTATATGACTTTCAGGACAAAGCATAGTAAATAAACACACTTAAACAAAAACATCAACTTCAATCGACAAGGAGAGAATTGGTGTAAATAACAATTAATCAAAGTTATTAGCAACAATCTCTTTCTATGAAGACAAAAGAAACTACCAGAATTTACTCTCAATTGTTACAGCTAGTGAGTTAACCAAATTACTCAACGCAGTGCATACTGATCTGATTAATAAAAAATTAACTATTAATAAATCAAAAATACAAACTCTACAGATAAAAGGTTTATACAGAAATAATTCTTGATTCAGATACTCGAAAATCAGAACTGTAGGAAGGGATGAAATAGAAAGGATACCTAGAAACTTCGTCCCAGAGAGGAGCTTTAAGAATTGAGTCACGAAATGCACGGTCCATATCGGATCTTATCTTTAACAAAGCCAAAGTCTCCTCACGTGGCCACCGATTACCAGGTGAATTCCGGTCAAAATCTTCACCGCCGTCGCCACTACCACCCCCATTTCTATGTTCCATAGCCACCCCATGAGAGGCAGCGGCACCACTTGTACCACTACCATCAGCACCGTCAACACCAGAATTTTCCAAGAAAACTGAACTATCCAACATGACTTCACTTCACTTGGTAAATCCAAAATTTTCTGAGGAAAACAAGGTAAAAAAAATGTCCTTTTTCCACCTCAAATTTTAGACGTGAAGGCTTAACAGTCGTGGTAAAAAAATTTAAAAAATCCTGGCTTCTAAGCTTATTCTTATTTAGGGTTGGTTTGAATTTCTGGGCTTAATTTTTTCACTCATCAAATCACCTTTTCTGGAATTTTTTCCTCTTTCCAAAAAGACGTTAAAGAAGAAAGGAAAAAAGGAACGGTGAATTGTAGGGTTTCTTTTAGGATTGATAAAAGAAAAGTGTGGGCAAAGTTGAATTGCATTCGTATATCATGGTTGATAAATTTAGTGACATGTCGACAAATAATTGGTCAATTAAGTAATGTTGAAATTATCTACTCCTTTCACATAGCTTGTGAAACAATTCCAATTATATTGTTTTGTATATGTGAAAAATAATTACAATTAATATTCGATTTATTTATTTTTTTCGTGTCAAAGAGTTAAAGCTATTCAAACGAAGTTTGACATTATTTTTCGATACTGAAGATAATACAAAAAGCAATATTAATTATAATTAAAATTAAAAGTATTTTTTTTCTAGTTAAAGCGTGCTTGAGCCCCATTTTTTCTTAAGAGTGCATTTTGGAACAGTAAATTGATAGAGAATGTGTTGTTGAAGAATAATGAAAATTTCTGGATCTGAGTCTAATATTATTTTACTGAAAAATGTGTCATTAAAAAAAATAAGATAAAAAAATATTTTGAAAATATTGGGAATCAAATTATATTAATGATTAACGATTTTTATTTAAATTAGGAGAAAATTAGTATATTATATACATTCAAAATAAAATTTTACTTTTTGATTATTTTTTATTCTACATTTAAGAGATTGCTAGTCAAATTGTGAGGGTAGAGTACAAGTGTGAACAAATTGAGTGACTAGTTTAACAATATTGAAAAGTATGATATCAAAAGGAGAAAGTTTGAATCTTGAAGATAAAATTCAACGTTTGCGGTCATTGAGGAGGTGGAAAGATAAAAGATAGGGATAATAAAAGGGATAAATGAGAATTCTTACAAGTTGGGATTTCTATGGATGTTGTGTATGAAAGCTATATTTAGGTTAGAATGTGGCCCACATAGCCCACAATTGGATTTCAATGTGTTCACACTTTTATCTTCCATTTCTTGTGGGTAAAAGATTAGGGATTACTCTTCTTAATTACCTACCACTTTGTTAATAATTGCTGGTCAATCTATATTAAAGAATGGGTTTTGAGATCCAAGATCCAGTCTTTTAGATGGACTTTCAGTATTTATTTGTCTAGTTTTGGTTAGAGGGTCTATTCGAATTAATTAGCTCCCGCTAGATTCAAGTTTTAGTTCGCTCAAAGCACTGTTTGATTGGACATATTTTTCCCAAAACTATGGAAATAAATTTCATTTTTTTGGTTTTGGCTTGTTTGATTGCCAAAATTTTCTAGGGAAAGCATTTTCCCCCCCACCCCTATTTTCCTCAAAATTGATGAAAAGTTTGAAAAAGCTTTTCTAGGCTTTTTTTTTTTTTT
>CAIGRR010287965.1:0-16233 GCA_903798365.1 Fraxinus sp. 1973-6204 | reverse complement strand
ACAAAACCTTAGATATTTAGCGTTGTAAATCGGAGATCATACATAGTGGTGCATTATCGTCATTAATTTTATCGTGGTCTTTTGGAGGATATTAAGTAGGGAACCAAATCTAGAAAAGTTAAGGGGAGTTTAGTTTGATGTTTTCAAGCTGTTTACATTTTTGTAAAACACTAAAAGTTAGGAGCTATTCTTTTCGTGTTTCAGTTTTTAGTTTTGGGTTTTGAATTCTTTTTGAATTTTGTATTTTGAATGTTCATTTTGATATTGCTGAAAACGCATTCTTTTTGTCATTTTGAAAAATTGTTTTCAAAAATTAAAAAAAATGAAATTTTAAATTTTAGTTTGATTTTAACTGAAAACAATCAAAACGACTTTTTTGGTGTTTTCTGTTTTCTTTGTAAATTTTAAACTCGTTTTTGGATATTCAGTGTTTTCAGTATTTTCGAGAATTAAAAACTGAAAATGATCTCAAAACAGCAAAGAGAACATACCCTTATTTGTTTTGGTATTTCTAAAAATACATTTTGAAATATAAGATAAATTTATAACGTAATACCCAAAACACGGAAAATAAAAGTAATCCAATTAATCCTTCCAATGACAAATCTAATCCAACCAAAGGCAAATAAAAAAAAATGAAAGAAATTAAAATAAAAAAAAAATAAAAAGTCACCTTCTTCCCAAACCCCAGCCCCATCTTTCACCACCATCTTCCGCCAATTTTCAACCACCGCCAATGTAGGGACTCGAAATTGCAAGGATAATGCCATTTACATTCCAATACTTGCACATTTGTTGACATTGTCCTTATTGTAAAATAGTAATTGGTAATTTTTTTTAATTGTCAAATCATAATTTGCCATGCAGGCAAAGTATAACCCATGGTGCATTCCAAAGTGTACACCCAACATGATTGAAATTATAAATCCAACCAAACTCCAAATTTTAGAACTCAAATAGAACCCAATTTCAAAGCACAATTTAGAAGTTACGAAGATGGGGACAAGCATGTCACCTCAAAGGTAGGGGGGTTTTGCTATTTGTACATCATGGGTGTACACCCCCCGCCCCCTTTTTTCTCACATTAGGGCATGAAATTTGGTTCTACTATTATCCGTTCACATCATTATTTTTATTTCTTTTATTTCTATTTTTTGTCACGTCAATTTATTATTTGGTTGTATTTTATTTTTTTAGCAGTGAAAAATATTATAAGATCATCAACTTTAAAATGTATAAATTAGTTGATAATATATTAGCATAAATAGACAAATTCATTGTATAAAATTTCATATTACAATTTCTAAAAATCCAAATCAAATGTGTTTTTAATTTCTAATTTGATAAACAATTTTTCAAAATTATAAATCAACCTCATTTTTGTCAATTTTAAAATACACCCTCAAAATAGAAAACTGAAAATGAATTCAAAAAAAAAAAAAAAAATTTTGAAAACTGAAAAGCAAACCAAACATGCTATAAATATTTTACAAGGAAAGAATCTTGCAATTTCGTTTTAGGCAATTGTTATTCATGCAAATACAAATGTGGATTGCTTTCGACTTTGCAAACCTCAATCTCTAGATAAATTGATTCTAGAGAATTTGGATGAACTCTTAGATGGTGGAGGCATTCAAGAAATAGAGAATGTAAATCAAAGAGTTGAATTATCGTATTGGAATGGATGTCAAGGACCTCTTGAATTGCCCCGAATAAAATGATACAACTTTAGAGATGCTAACTAATGAGTAGAGCATCATGAGAATGATCAAGATTATGAAGTTGAAAATGACAGTTTTACTATGGAGACCCTTTCAAGAAAAGAAGCTCTCAAAGCAGTGATGGCATTGAGTAATTTTTTTGTTAAAAGTAGGAGAAAACTATACTAATTTTTTTTTTTTTTTAACCATGTTAAGAAAATTAGAGATGAGATCGATTGTGACATCAATTTCAAGAACAAACAAACAATGATTTAGCAATATTTTAAGAAGGTCTCGTAGTTGAATCATAATATTAGGAATTTCTTAAATTATGTATTACGTGAGAGCTAAATGAATTTTTATAAAGTATTATCTTATAAATTTGGTGAATTATTAATTTAACACTTTATCCCCAATTTGGGATTGGCCAGAAATATTAGAGCTTGTTCTCTTTGCTGTTTTCAGATCATTTTTAATTTTCAGTTTTCTAAAATACTGAAAACACGTTTACATATCTATTTTTAAAAACGAATTTCCAAAAATGAATTTAAAATTTACAAAAAAAAAAAAAATAATAAAAATGGAAAAATCCAAAAAGTTGTTTGGCTATTTTCAGTTAAAATCAGACCAAAATTTCAAAACGCGAAAAA
This sequence comes from Fraxinus sp. 1973-6204, assembly GCA_903798365.1. Taxonomy (NCBI): domain Eukaryota; kingdom Viridiplantae; phylum Streptophyta; class Magnoliopsida; order Lamiales; family Oleaceae; genus Fraxinus; species Fraxinus sp. 1973-6204. Next base: position 13,883 of record CAIGRR010287965.1, on the reverse strand, counting down.
CGTCCAGCAACAGTGAGATAGCTTAGTTGGAAGAGTCACGAATTTTTTAAAGGTCACGAGTTCGATTTTCGTTTCACCGCAATTCAATACAAATGAATTTTTTTTACATGCACAGTCTCAAATATGCTGAGGCATGCTTCATTTCCAGGGTACTGAGATTATAAAAAAAGATTCTAAAAATCTCAAAGTAAATGCGTTTTCCAATTTTCTATTTTGACAAACAATTTTTTAGAATGACAAAAAGATTGTATTTTCAGCAATTTCAAAACAAATACTAAAAACACAAAACTAAAAATGAATTCAAAACTAAAAACTGAAAACCGAAATATGAAGAGAACAGCCCCTTAATAATCGAGGTTATTAATTTATTAGGCATTAAACTATCGAATATGTTTACTGTAGTCTTCTAGCGAATTACCAATTATATACATATGTCGTGCGCTTTGATAATAGATTTTATGCGGCTATAATTTACTTTAGGTTAATTATTTTAACGGTATAATTTTTATTTTTTACATCACATTTTAATTACATTAAAATTCTTAATCTTTGCTCATTATAGTACTTATATTTCTGACGAGTTTTAATATCATTCTTATCCTCAAACTTTTTATTAGTTAACAGATTTTATATTTTGATAATAATCTTATGTTAAAAAAATCGTTGAAATGGCTCAAAATAACTTATTTTTCCATCATAGTTTTTTAAAAAATAAATAAGAAGTGCGAAAAAAATATTTTCTCTTATTTCAAAACATGAAAACAAAATATTTTGATCTAAATCATCATCAAGGACAAGATGTACTAATTAATGAAAAGTTGAAGATAAAAATTCGACATAAAAGTTAATGAAATAACTATACAATGAGGAAATATTGAAGAGTTTAACTACAATTAAAATGTAGTGTACAAAGATTGAAGAGTTTTACAAAAGTACCAAGCTAAATCGAATTGAGCGATTTAGTCCTATTCTTTCTAATTTTAAATCAGTAATTGGTAGTAAAACTGAGAACCAAGCATTTATGGTTCGATTATCAGATCCAGACCCAAAAAAAAAAAAATCGATCTGTTCATATTGTTCATTTAATTTTATTTTTTTTGGAAAATTCAACCAAATGTTTCTCATTTTATGTTGAGATTGAACCTTTTGTTCAAACTTGATACATTGCTCCTCTTCAAACAAGGAGAATTTTGAAAGCTATGATTATGTAACGAACTGAACGTTCTCGGTTTGATTCTGGTATTTAAATTTGAAACCGATGGTTTCATGTACAAGATATCCAATATTTCTAGATTCAGTTCAGTTCTTTTCAGTATTCGACATCTCACTCAAAGATCAAAGATGGTATTAGGAAGAATTAAAAGTTGAAGACTAAATTGCTATAGAGTAAATAGATTGAATTGTTTGTTGCAAGTTTCAACTTTTCTTGTACTTATTAAAATTTCCAATATGAGCCCTGATTGGTTATGCATTATTTATCTGAAGAACTGCCTCTTTTTCAAGGGATGATTGCAAGTTGGACATTAGTGGAATTATCTTTTCTAAACTGTAATCATAGCTATCCTACTTTCCAATTTTTATTAGGTTTCAATATTCTATTTAAACTTTTGCCTTAACCTTGCTAGTACATGTTATCCAAAAAAAAAAAGAGCTGTGCTGATCTGGTAGAGCAGCTGTGAGGAGGGGGTGGGTTTTTTACATTTAGGGGGGTGGTTTTATGAGGTGAGTCCCCACCTCATGTGAGGCAAAGCCTGTTAGAGGAGACTTTCTCAAAAAAAAATCTCTCAAAATAATGCTATTTATTGAAACCTCGCATTTAAGTGATATTAATTGATATATCATCTTGAAATATAGAAATGTAGATTCATTTAACATGATCTATCAATTAATGCCACCTAGATATTTGATAATTTGCAGTTTAGATTGAGACATTCGAGTTAATTAATATCAATTAATGCCACCTAGATATTTATTAGTTCGCGGTTTAGATTGAGACATTCGAGTTAATTAATTACAAGATGATATATCAAGTAATGCCACCTAGATATTCGATAATTCACAGTTTAGATTGAGACATTCAAGTTAATTAATTACAGGTTTAACAATAATAAGAGATGATTCCTCACTTTGTTGAGTTGAGATAACTTATTAAACTCTGTCGACTATCAAATAGAATGCCTTGTAAGAGGCAAAGGGTACTTATGAAGGGTTTAGACGAATATATCGTAGGTACTCTCTTGATACATAGATTAGTATAGAATTTGGAAATATGTAATACTCTCTCCGACCCATGTAGACTGACATTTTTTTTGTCCAATTTATATAGTCATATTTCTTCATTGAGAAAATATTTATTTTATTGGTTTACTAATATACCCTCATTTAATTTGCCTAGTTATAACCAATTCTTCCCATTTAATCTTGAAATTGTACACATTTTAATTTGCCTTCTTGAAATTATCCAAATACACACACATTTCCTACTTCTCTTGAAAAAAATTGACAAAAAAGCACATTTTCGACTACTAATTGTTGATAATTAAATAAGGGAAAACTAGAAAATTTCTTTGCAAAAATTGATTTTTCAATGACATCAAATGAAATTTTTTAATCAGTGTGAAAAACAAAATCAGAATTTATAAATGGGATGGAGGGAGTATAACTCAACTACACTATACTAGGTATGCGAATATTGTTGAAAAATGTTGTATTTAAAGCTGTCGTGGAGTATGTTCATGATTGGTTATTAAATGAATTGTTTTAATTAAGTTGTCCTGTGAATAATAGTTATTCCTTAATCAAGGAATTCAATATCACCTAAATAAGTCACAATCATAACTGATAATATATAGCATGGTTTAAATTTTTAATGATGAGTATGCATAACCAGTGCTGTTTAACATGAGTCTAGGCGGTGATCGCTAATTTACGTGTTAGTGAGATCATTATTACACTATTCAAAAAATAAAAATAAATTCAAATTTCATTAGTTAACCAATTGTGACGAATAGCATTGCTCGTTGAAATATATCCAAAAGTTCAAATACATCTCAAGAATGAGTAGAGATATTAAGGCCTTGTTTGGTACGGATTAAAATCAGATTTTAATCTAAGTCAAAGTCAAACGATCAATATTAACAACATATTTCATTGGCCCCACAACTTTTCAACCACACTTTTCAAAAACTTCTATCACAATCTACTAAAAATCTAATTTTAATTCCCGCCAAACACCCTCTAAATGATATAAGATGTGGGAATATTTCAAGAAAACACTTCATTCCCATCTCTTTTTTGGTGCAATATTCTGCGGTTATTATCTTTAGATTGAAAAATACACCACATTGCTTTTAACTATAATTTGTACAGAATATTTATCTTGATTAACCAAAAAGGTCTTAAATGGGTTTTGGTGATCAAAAGTGATTATATAATATAAAATCAAAAGCTTACACCATCCACACATAAAGAAATGGTATGTTAAGCACTGTTTCTTAGCTTCGTTGAGTAAAAATGACCCGACATATCAATTAATTAGTGAATAAGTTTATGATGCGTCTCAAGAATTAAATGATCTACTGATTAATTGATTTGCATTGCTTAACAGATCTAGATAGAGCTCATATCAGTGCCTCTCATATTTAGAAGTGGACAACTCCAAATTTCATGTTTATTTTTTTTCGATATATACTAAAACATGCTTATTTGATGTTAATCGTGCATAATCACTATTAATAAAATGTATGAATGAATTAAAAAAAGGAGGTTGCTAAAGGAGAAAATACTTCAATTAGAAGGTTTTATTTGCACTATGATCTAAAGTATTGTGATCTAAATGATTTATAATTCAAGATATCAAGATTTGAATGGTTAGTCCTATCATATTAGCATATAAAACCATCCAACTAAACTATTTCTCGCATTAAAGAAGTGCCAATTTAGCCCCTGTTTGAAACTCATTTTGAGTAGAAAAGAATTTTTGGAATAGTGATTGATGTAAGAATGTGTGGTGGAAAAGTGATGAATTTTTTTTTATTTGTGTGTAATATTATTTTATTAGGAGAATGTGTGGTTAAAATGAAAAATGAGAATGAGAAATTAATGGGTGTCAAACGGGGGCTTAATTGCGATGTTAAGATGTTCTTACTTATTTCTATCTTCAATGACATATCAATTAATTAGTGAATAAGTTTATGATGCGTCTCAAGAATTAAATGATCTACTGATTAATTGATATGCATTGCTTAACAGATCTAGATAGAGCTCATATCAGTGCCTCTCATATTTAGAAGTCGACAACTCCAAATTTCATGTTTATAATTGATATGCATTGCTTAACAGATCTAGATGGAGCTCATATCAGTGCCTCTCATATTTAGAAGTCGACAACTCCAAATTTCATGTTTATTTATTTCGATATATACTAAAACATGCTTATTTAATGTTACCAAAAATCGTGCATAATCACTATTAATAAAATGTATGAATGAATTAAAAAAAGGAGGTTGCTAAAGGAGAAAATACTTCAATTAGAAGGTTTTATATGCACTATGATCTAAAGTATTGTGATCTAAATGATTTATAATTCAAGATATCAGGATTTGAATGGTTAGTCCTATCATATTAGCATATAAAACCATCCAACTAATTGTGATGTTAAGATGTTCTTACTTATTTCTATCTTCAAAAAAGTTGTAGAGAGAGAGAGAGAGAGAGAGAGAGAGAGAGAGAGAGAGAGAGCGAGCAGACAGATTGTTGCTTTTTGGGTACTTGGAGAATAATATGCTGTCTCAACAAGGATTGGCGTGACATTATCTCCCTCTATGAAAATTCAGACCATGCACATCGTATCATGTATACATTCATATGCGAACAACAAATGATAAACACAAAATAATACTATTTCTTTCTCTTTTATCTCTCTTTGCACACTCTGTCTTCTTTCCCTAACTTTTCACTTTACTGCTTTTTTTGAATTTCTGCTGTCCTGTCTCTCATTCAAACACAAAAAAGATGAACAATTAATCTCTTTCTTTACCCAGGAATAAATATAAAAAAGAGCACTTTAATTTGAGTTCACATGACAGAAAGAATTATGGGTCCCTTTAATTCCAATTTGCATGAAAACCCACAAACTAAAAATGAGTAATTGTTCAAGAAAAACAAATTTGTGGATTGTTCTTTCTTATTCTGCAGCTTTTTCAAATAATTGGAGCTAACTTATCTGGTAGATTAATTAAAAGTAGCTTTTTTGTTTATTCTGTTTGAATTATACAACTCTCTTATTATTTGAAGGCGTAAAACAAGAGGGAAAAAGCCTAAAAATCTATACGAAATAGTACACCTTCACCCCACCCCACCCCACCCCACCCCAGCCCCACTAATCACCTTCATTATCTATATATCTATTTGAGGCGGTGTTATATCATTTGAAAATCTAGTCCATTTTGTAAGCACTCTCAATACTGCCTCTGCTAATATAAACAAGAAACCAGAACCAGGTTTCTTGAGAATCTCAAGAACTTATACTGAGTGATTACGGAAGAAAATTTGTGGGGTTGGGTTATAATTTAAGGGGGAAGAGAAGGGTATAAGAAAAACGAGAGGAAATTTAGTCGAGTTTGTGAAGAAGATAAGGAGTTTTCAATCCAAGAGGGGGTTTTGGGGGTGGAGTGTGGGATAAGTTATGCGTGCTGGAGCTTGTGCATTGCAACAGACCCTCTCATTGGAGGCTGCTTCAGTCTTGAAGCACTCTCTCAGCCTGGCACGGCGGCGTGGCCACGCTCAGGTCACTCCTCTTCATGTCGCCGCCACCTTGCTGAGCTCAAGAGTCAGTCTTCTCCGGCGAGCCTGTCTAAAATCTCAGCCTCATCAGGCTTCTCATCCTCTTCAATGCAGAGCCCTTGAGCTTTGCTTCAACGTGGCCCTCAACCGTCTCCCGGCCACTCCTGGCCCGCTCCTCCACGGCCAGCCTTCACTTTCGAATGCACTGATTGCTGCACTCAAAAGGGCACAGGCGCACCAGAGGAGGGGTTGTATAGAGCAGCAACAACAGCAACCACTTATAGCCATTAAAGTAGAACTGGAACAACTTATTTTGTCAATCTTGGATGACCCTAGTGTCAGTCGAGTTATGAGAGAAGCTGGTTTCTCCAGCACTGCAGTGAAAACCAATTTAGAGGACTCTTCAGTTTCATCTGTATTTCACTGTTACAACAGCTCAGGTGGGATCTACTCAACACCAAGCTCTCCTCCAACTGAAACCCATAGAGAACTCACCAACCCTACCAGTTTCTTGCATTCTCATTTTCTTTCTTACTCTCCCGAACAGAACCCTCTTTTCTTTTCCCCTCAAAAGAAACCTTCGAGCAACTATTTTTCCGATGCATCTATATCTTCTTTGAAGGACGACGTAAAGGTTGTTCTCGATGTTTTCCTGAGGAAAAAACGAAGAAACGCAGTCATAATTGGTGATTCTTTATCCATAACTGAAGGTCTTGTTTTAGAACTGGTGAGTAAAATGGAGAGAGGTGATATTCCTGAGGAGATGAAACCAGCCCACTTCATCAAATTCCAGTTTTCATCAATACCCCTCAGGCTCATGAAGATAGAAGAAGTGAAGGTGAGTATTACAGACCTGAAAAGGAAGGTTGAATCTGTAGCACCAGGTGGTGGTGTCATTATCTATACAGGTGACTTGAAATGGACTATTGACACTGGTTCCGTTGAGAGAGAGCCTAAGGAAGCCTCTGGTTGTAATCCAGTTGATTATTTAGTTGCTGAGATGGGAAAATTGATTTCTTGGTTCAACAATTCAAGCATAAGGGTATGGTTAATGGCTACTGCAAATTACCAAACCTATATGAAATGCCAAATGAAGAAGCCCCCACTGGATGTTCAATGGGATCTTCAACCAGTTTCTGTTCCATCTGGTGGATTAGGGCTGAGTCTCAATGCTGCTACAAGGTTAGCAAATTCAATTTTCTTTTTTATTCTTATTTTTTAATTAGCGATTCTAAATATGTGTAAAAGAAGTAGATCATATTTGGTTAGTCTGTATTAAAGCTTTTCATTTGCATACTTTTGTTTTTTTGTTAAAATTAGGTTGTCTGAACTCTGTGAAAAGACCAGTGCATGACAGTGAAAAAGTAATATCTGACCTTTATTACTTTCTTTCTTTGTTTGTCTGTTAGTGCTGATAATGTTTTCTATTAGTTTGACTATACATTTTGTTAAAAGAAAAGATGGATTTTGGTACCAAAATTTAAGGGATTCTTGTTTGAATATGAGGGCATGACCAAACTTTATTTTCACTTTTCACTCATATAGTTGATAAAGATGTAGTTGTTTTAGATCTAGTAATGAATTTACATAGCCAACTTCAAAATTATAGTGTACAAGACTTGTTATGTTTTCGTACTCGTGTAATTGCATTGTTGTTTTGTGCAGTGTGAGAGATTCAACAATTAGCTTCTCACAGTATCAATCCCCAGTATTAGAAAAGGAGACATTCTCAGGAGTGGAAGAAGATGTGCTCAATTGCTGCCCAGAATGTACCTCAAAATATGAAAAAGAAGTTGGCATCAATAGCCAGCAGAAATCTTCTGTGCACTCAAACTCTTACAAGAACACAGAAAATGGTTCAGCACATTTGCCTTACTGGCTTAAACCGCGTGGCAACGACACATCCGAGAAGGTAGTGCTTAATTATTTTTCAATTAATTCACTTCTAAGATTATAACTTGGCTTAAGGTTTAAAAGTTTAAATTTTCAGGATGATTTGGTAGAATTGAGGAGAAAATGGAACAGATTGTGCCATAATCTTCACCAAGGGAGGCATAATCAGAATAACACCAGCTCTATTGTTAGCAATCAGGGATACCTTGGGAGGAATTATCCCTACAGTTTATCATATCCATGTTTTTCAAATCAGAATAGCATCTTTACTGAGTCGAAATTGCTGTCATTCGCTGATCCAATCGTGAATCCTAATCAAAGTGTGAGTCCGTTCCCTCGTTTTAGACGACAGAAATCGTGCCATATCGAGTTTAGTTTTGGCAGTGGAAGCCCCAAACATCAGTCGGTCGAACCAAATTTGGATTCGCTTAAAAGCACGGACAGTAAGGAAGTTAAAATCACCCTCGGCCTAGGGAATTCCTTGTTTTCTGATGCAGTAACAAATGAGAAAACGGAATTGCATAATGTGTTGGAAGAAAATGTGCCTTGGCAAACAGAAGCCATTGCTTCCATTGTAGGAACACTGATGGATTCTAGAGGAGTAAATGAAGATACATGGTTATTTATTCAGGGAAATGACTCGATAGGAAAAAGAAGACTGGCTGTTGGAATAGCAAAATCAATGTTTGGTTCTTCTGACTTGCTATTGTGCATGAACATGAGAAAGAATACGAATACGCTGAATCAGAACCTTGAGAGGCTCGAAAAGGCCCTGAGGAATCAAGAAAAGATTGTCATTCTAGTCGAAGACGTTGATTATGCTGATACTGAGTTGGTTAAATTTCTTGATGAACGGTTTGAGACACCAAATAAGAAAGAGAGAGATTCTAGCCGTGTTGTTTTCATCTTAACAGAGGGAGGTTCTCCAGGATATGGAATTGCGGACTCTGTAATTCAGATGAAACTGGTTGTCAAAGAAACGGTGGTCTCTTCAGGGATGCCAAATCTTAATCACAAGCGTAAAGAGGATTGGGATTCGCCTAATTTCAGAACAAAGTGTCCTAGAAACAGTGAAATGGAAGTTGCCTCTCCAGAGGATACTGAAAATGACAAAAGGGACTTCTACAAGAAGCAGTTAATCTCCAATATCCTGGACCTCAACATCAAAGCTGATGAGGACGAAGAGAGTGAAGGCAAACCGGTGGGACAGTTCAGCCCCATCTCAAGTGACTCAACTCGTGAAACAACAGTTTGTCAACAAATCCCCTTAAGGTTCCTCGAAAAGATCAAAAACCGTTATGTTTTCAATACAAAATCCGATCAAGATGAGCAAGTTAGAGAAATGTTCTTGTCCAAATTCAAGAGTTCTTTTCAAGAGGTTTGTGGAAATAAGAACCCATGTTGTTTCGTCATGGAGGAAATGGTGTTGAAAGAAGTTTTGAAAGGGTGTGGCTTATTCCTAAACAGCTTATTTGAACAATGGCTAAAAGACATTTTTCAAACAAGCTTGGTGATGGATGATAGTACAAGTGAAGAGGGTGTTAGTATTAGGCTCTGTTTAGGAGGGAAAGGAGAAGGGAGTTGTGCAAAGGATGGATTTATGGGCACTTGTCTTCCTAAAAGGATCCAACTTTGTTTCATAGGTTAAAAGTTGTAAAATGTTACAAGATCTTCCTGTTCTGTAGCATGTAATTAAAGGTTTTTTAATAGAATGTCTGGTTTGTTTTTGCAGTTTTTCCATCAAAACATTGAGATGGCACGTTCGGACAGAACTAGAAGAAGAAACTAAAAACTCGTCTATTATATCATCCAACATTGTCCAACGCATCAAACACGTCGTTAAAGGATCTCTTGGGCTAAATAAACTCGATGACGACTAGATGAATCTTGTCTCACCAATTCATCAAAACACAAGAAGCATATTTGGATAGTACTAAGAAACTTAGTAAAAACCTAATATTTATTTTATCACCTAACATTGTCAAATACTGTGCATCATACATGTCCTTAAGGGTTCTCCTATCTGTTTTGGCATCGAAAAGAAAACTGCATATCAGACTATTGAACAAGAAACTTAAAACTTGTGCTAAATAATCTCGAGTTCGACTATGTAAACCTTATCTCACCATACAAGAATCTCAAAATATGTGTTAAAACAATCTTGAGGTCGACTACATAAATCTTATCTCGTTATTCTTCTGGTTCCGGACGATGGTTGCCGAAACAAAAAGGAAAATAATTTGTTAAACTGAAATGAGCAACTGGAAAGGGGGAACAAAGTAGGTTTACATGATTAAAGATTTATCATATACATTAATATATTTTTAAATCACAGTGAAGCAAAATGGGAAGATTTTGATATATAGAGGATGTGGAATTCACTAGCCACAAAGGTTTCTTAAATGCCTTTTCATAAATAATATTATCCTAATCACAATTAGTGATCCAAAAGTATTATTTATCCTTAATAATTGATATGCAATTAATCACCATTCATATGTACATCATTACAACACAAAAAGAGCAAATGAATGCATATTTCATGCCTCAATACACAATAATTAATACTCTTTTCTCCATTATATGACAATGACACTTTTTTACTTCAAATTCTTTTTGAATCAGTATGATTACTTTGACTGAAAAAGGCTCATCAAGAACACAAAAATATGATTTCATCAAGCGGCGGAAGTGGGGGTTGTCTCACCATATCATGGAAAAACTGTATATTGAGAGAAAAGATCACTATCATAGAGGAATGATTGATATAACATCATCATTTTGTGCCCACTGATCACATTATGTGTGTGTTTGTAGATGACCAGTTTACGAATTTCTTGAACCATGAAAATTGAAATTCGACGCTTTAAATGTAAAAATAAATCGAGTACCAACAGACCATGTAATACAAGCCATTTCATTGCACAACTAGACAAGAGCTAATCATCATAAAACCAGTATGCAGCTAAGTTGTATGAAATATTGTAGTACAATGAAACGATTCATTAGAGATTAGAGAAACGATTAAGATGTAAGAAAAGGCACTGCTCGTCCTTGGTACAAGTCGTGCATCACAGCAATAATGAAAAAAGAAAACAGAACGATGAAAAAGAGTCAGAGCATTGTTCTTTAAAAACAGAGAGTCAAATCCAGAGGAAGATGTACAAAAAAGCTTGAAATAATACATGCATCAGCTCAAGTATGAAAATTAGAGTGCTTACAGAAGGGGGGAAGGAGAGTAGAAGACTACAGTAGGAAGGTAAAATTAGCTACTTCATATGTACAAAGAAAAACAGTGTTTCCTTTTGGGCTATGCGTGGTGGTACGAAGAAATTCCACCACTCATGTACATGTAACATATTAGAAAAATGCAATAAGAAGGCGCTCCGGTAGAATTTTACAAAGAATTAGGGGGTCATACTAATGAAGAGTGATCCTCCATAAGCTGAAGAACTTGATCTCTACAAGAATCATAGATAATACAATTCTGCAATCCAACAATGGCAGAGTCCACCTCCCATTGACCAAAGCTTTCGACTCAAGATAACCTAGCAGTGCAAGTGAAGGGCAATGAGGATGGTCAAATTTGAAGGTACAACCATGTTGAATGCTTATCATAAATTCTGAGCTGAAGGCAAAAAATGTAGTACAAATACTCATTTAGGCTACCATTATTATTAAAGTCTGGAATATGATAGATTCTACAAGGGTATATGCTTTTCAATGAAGAGTATCACTTCCAAAGAAAATTATATAGAACATCATGCGAAAAATTCTTTGGATTGTGAGCAAAACTGCCAAGTCGAAAAGACCATACTACTTCTGTCTTTATCTGAATTGGTGGGTTTTCTCATAACCTACACAGCAATTCTTCAATTCACCAGCTGGTATCACAAGAGACTATATACAGCAGTGTGATTTGATAAGAGAAGCATATTATATAGCAAAAATTGAATCATCCCATTACTACCAGCAAGGCACAGCATCTACTGAAGGAGGTAGCCTAAAGGGAAGTTAAAATTCAAAACCTTGCTGTCAGCATGTTTTTGACATCAAGGTTTGTGCATATATGCATATCAGTATTTGAACCTAAGTACCGTAAAAAATCAGCAACAAAAAACAATATAAATGAAAACTTGTAGTCCTTGAATTCAACAGGTAAAACACCACGCAAAATTTTGAAAAAACCAGGACTTATTTCAGTGTCTGCTTGTAGTCCCAATGTATTGACGCCAACCTTGCTCAGACTCTACACAACAACTGGAGAGAATTAAGGAGGTTGATCCCACAAAACTTTGCTGAGCCAGAAAATATGGAGAAGAAGCAGTACTTAGGAAAAGATAGAAATATAAGCACAATAGGTGTATGTTGAAAGTGCATATAGAGCAATACATGTAACATCAGTAATGAGCAATACACGTAAGCATCAGTAATGCTTGTAAATCCATGATACATTCTTTTACACAAATGTGAATATTTATTCGAGCATGTTAAAAGGTGTGTGATCAAGTATGTAACGTCAGAAAATGCAAGATATATTTCTTACCCTTCATATTATTTACGACAAGAGTCATAACGAAAATCTTGGCCAGCAGTGACGGATGATTTGCTGGAACTAACTCAATTCAAACAAGACATAAGTTAAAAATTCTCTTGGGACAAAACACACAAAAACTGTTGGAATTCTGGCCATATGTGACACAATGAAAATCTTAGATCTTATCCATAAGATTTGGATATACTCTCAGAGATTTTAATCCTTATTAGCCCCTGTTTGATGCACATTAAAATGGAAAGAATGCATTTTTTTTTTTGTGATGTGATGGTGAATATGTGGTTGAAAAAGAAGAAAAAGTTATTGATGTGATGGAAAATATTAGTTTATTGGAGAATGTGTGGTTGAAAATGAGTAGAAGAATGAGAATGAAAAAAAAAATGTGGCTCAAACAGGGGCATATGGAGAAAACCCATTATAACGAGTTTTTAAGCCTTCTGTGTGGTTGAAAATGAGTAGAAGTGATGTGATCCAAGGTGCCTTTGTAACCAGGACAAGTCGGAAAAGGATTTGTTGATCGTCGAAGAAGGGCTGATGATGTGATCGAGAACGAAACGGGTGAAAGAGGCTATGGCATTGCTCATTCAAGCTACGGTTGACGATATAGCGATCATGACGCAGAATGGAGCAAGTTTCGTGTTGGGGTCGAGGTCGGAAAACACTTGAATCAATGTGTTAGAGGCAAGTAAAGACAAAGGCCAACCAAAAGAACCATGCGGCCTCATGGTTCTCCAGCCATGCGATACCTCGACCCAAAGGGACTCCCATGGCCCTTCCATGCGACCGCATGGTACAAAATCCGGACGGATTTTTCCTTTTTCCTCGAATTTCCTTATTACGCTAGAATTCTATTTTATTGCGATCTTTTGTAATCTTTTTGAGTTATTTTCGATTTTACCTAGTTTCTAGGGTTTAGTATAAATAGTTATTTCCTTTCATTGTGAACAACGACCATTATTATTATTGAATTGAATTGTGATGTTTTTAGCTTTCAAAACCCTTGTTCTTCATTGAACAATTCGAACTTATCAAAAATCGATTTCTTGTGGCGTTCAAACATCCGAGCTAGATTCATTACGCGTGTAATCAAGAGGTTAACATATTGTCGACGATTGTGTTGGTTACTTGGTTCATTAATCTTGGGTAGAATCCAAAAACTGGATTAATTGGCTTTCTTGGGTTGGTTCTGATCTCGTTGCGGGTTACGTAGCTACAATTGCTACGTGGTTCTCATCAATCGCAGTAGGGGNCGAGCTAGATTCATTACGCGTGTAATCAAGAGGTTAACATATTGTCGACGATTGTGTTGGTTACTTGGTTCATTAATCTTGGGTAGAATCCAAAAACTGGATTAATTGGCTTTCTTGGGTTGGTTCTAATCTAGTTGTTGGTTGCGTAGCTACAATTGCTACGTGGGTCTCATCTATAAGAATGAAAATGAAAATTATAATGTGGCTCAAACAGGACTTAAATTGGAATTAAGGCAGTCTCTTAGAGAGTCCTAGTAGAATTAAATTATCTCTTAGTGAGCCTATGAATAGGACACAAACATTCCAAGATTAGGGTTCTTGAGTTGTGTAGATTTGTGATTGTTCGGGTAACACTACACACTGTGAGCATTAATAATTTTTTTTTTTATAGGTAATCGTAA
>CAIGRR010287891.1:0-12116 GCA_903798365.1 Fraxinus sp. 1973-6204 | reverse complement strand
TTTACAACATTTATAAAGTATTTCATAATAACGTGCAATGCACGTTCAACTTAACTATATTGCACATTCAACTTAACTAGTTAAACCAAAGTATCACAGAATTGAGACTCACGTTGAAGCAAGTTTCCCCTGGCTTTCTAGCTCTTCACCAGAGTCCTGGTCTACGATTTGGCCAGATATCTCAATGATGTATGATCTATCTCTATCTGTCGAGAGCCCTCTACTCCCAAGCAAATTTATCTTTTTTTGGTACTACTCTACCGTTCACAAAAACAGCAGTGTTTCCACTAGAACAATTTTTGGACATGGGATAGTTGAATTCCTGAATAAATGGCTGCAAGAAAATGAAATGAATTTGTTAGAAGTGTGGAAAGATCGTTATAAATATATGGCTATTGTCAATACAGGAAATGGCAAATCTTCCAGGAATTATGCCAAGACAAGGACCTCCCATTTCTTGCACTCTGAGAACAAATAAAAAAAACTTGCATATGTCCAGGATGGATCGATCCGGCCAGCTTTTCAGCCTTTTTAATTGACCGATCTCGTATAAGATGCCCATTAACAGTAACATTGGATTTTTCCAGCTTGATAGGTTGTTTGGATTCATTTAAGTGCCTAGAACTCTTTTTCATGATGCCAACAAAATATGACTCGGTTGCTCTAATGCCTCTAATTCAATCTCCTTCTCTACTTCCTTCACCTGACTCTAGAGAAGTTCCCGTATTAGAGTACTCTTTGGTCGAGATATCAATCTCAGTAGTAGCCGCTGATGTGCTTTTCATAGAATTCTGAAACAATGGTATTCTTACTTGGCATCACTTCATCTCCTTCAGCATGTTCATGTTCATGTTCATGTTCATTTCCATTTCCATCCCCAAAACGGTTCACCTTACAATGCTTGTTAGAATTGCAATCTTGATTTTTGGATCCCCCTGGAGGTAGAAACCTTTTTATTTTTGTGGCTAGCTCAGCCGAATCGTAAACTTTTCTTAAGGCAATTATATTTTCATCTTCCTCCGCCGCAGAAGTACGAGAAGATGTAGTGTGAGGGATCTAACAGAATCTAGCTCAATCATCATCCAGCTGGAGCTTAGCTGTCAAGTTCACGTGAGATGCATCAGTTGAAGACTTGATAATTTAGCTTGTTAACTAATTTTCCCACCTTGTACATATTCTGAGCTTGTATTTATATGTTGGAACTTTTCATTCTTCAATCGGGTTGAATAAGATTTTTTCTCAATACATTTCTTCTTGTAATATAGTATCAGAGCAATTTACTTCTTCATTGCCATAACTCTGTTCATTTTTTTGTTCATATATCTTCTGCATCTTCATGGCAGAATCTGAATTTCATAATCAGACATCTCAATCATCATCAATAAACCATTCCGGTATTGATGATGGATCAAGCCCTTATTTCTTGCACCACTTAGATAGCCCAGGATTAGTCCTGGTATCGCTGGCAGTGGTGGGAGACAATTATACTTCATGGAATCGAGCTATGATAATAGCTCTATCTGTGAAAAATAAACTTGGATTTGTAGATGGATCCATAGCCAAACCTAAAGATAATCCAGATCTGCTAAAAGCTTGGATAAGAAAAAACAACATGGTAATTTCATAGATTCTCAGTTCTGTTTCCAAGGATATATCAGCAAGCATCATATATTCTGATTCTGCACAAGAGATTGGATCTCAAGGTGAGATACCAACAGAAAAATGGCCCTCGTATATTCTAATTGAGAAGAGAGCTAATGAACCACAGTCATGGACAATCATCTGTGAGTGTTTATTTCACAAAATTAAAAACTATTTGGGAGGAATTGAGCAACTATAGACCGGTTTGCTCATGTGGAAAATGTGAATGTGGATGTGTGAAGAAAATGGCTAATCACTACCATATGGAATATTTAACGTCCCTTTTAATGGGACTGAATGATTCCTATGCTCAAGTCAGAGGTCAAATATTGATGATGGATCTTGTTCCATCGATAAGCAAGGTGTTTACCCTCATTTCTCAAGAGGAACACCAAAGATCTGTCAATGCCAACACATATGGTAATGCTGGTAATACTGATAGTATGGCCTTTTATGTTAGAAATGAAGGGAAGAAACATACTACAGGCCAATCACTGAATAAATTCCAGAAAAAGGAGAAACCTATATGTACTTACTGTTGCTATATTGGACATGGAGTTGATAAGTGTTACAAGCTCCATGGGTATCCACCAGGATACAAGCCTAAGCAGAAACCTGGTTCCAGTCTGCAAGCAAATCATGTTGCAGTTAATCAGATTTCAAGCTCTTTATCATATCATCATAGTCAGGATGGAGGAAATGTTGATGAGTTTATGCAAACTCTTAATCATTCTCAATACCAACAACTGATGAATATGCTGAGCAGTCATCTCATCAGTGCAAAGACCAATGCTGAAATAGGTAACAATGAATCTGGCCACATCTCAGGTACTTGTTTCTCTATACATTTCAATCGAATGTTGAACTCTCACACGCATTGGGTATTAGATTCTGGAGCCACAAGTCATATATGCTTCAATCGAACAGACTTTCATATATTGAAACCAATCAAGATTGCCTACATTACACTGCCAAATAATGAAAGAATTTCTGTAAATTACAATGGAACTGTGAAGATCACTCCCGAACTGGTTCTTGAGGATGTATTATATGTTCCTCAGTTTAAATTCAACCTACTATCTATTAGTTCACTGACTAAGAATTCACCTATCAGTGTCAACGTTCTCACTGATTACTTTAATATTCAGGATCAGGGCAACAAGAAGATGATTGGCAATCGTAGTAAGATGGATGGCCTATACATATTGGATGATGCATCTTCGAAATCCGTTCTAAATGGTTATAATAGAATTAATTCTACATATTCTGTTGTAAATAATGTGACCTCTCAGACTTGGCATCATAGGCTTAGTAACATTTCATTTCAGAAGTTAGACTTTATGAAGGAACAACTGATAATTGCATGTAATAGTCACAAGAATTCCATCACATATCCATGTAATATATGCCTTTTAGAAAAACAGAGAAGACTATAATTTATATCTAACAATCGTTTGTCCAAGAATACTTTTGACTTAATAAATTATGACACCTGGGGTCCTTACCATATCCCAACACATGCTGGCCATAGATTTTTTGTGACACTGGTTGATGATTGTACCCGTTTTACATGGGTTTATCTCATGAAGATAAAATCAGATGTAAAGTTCATCATACCAAGGTTCTTTACTTTGATTGAAACTCAGTTCCATACAGTTATTAAGAAGTTTAGATCAGATCATGCTCCAGAACTTCACTTTGCTGAGTTCTTTGCCTCAAAATGAGTTATTCATCAATATTTATGCGTTGAAAGGCCTGAGCAAAATTCTATTGTAGAAAGAAAACACCAACATTTACTCAATGTAGCAAGGGCATTCTTCTTCCAATCACGTATTCCTATCCAATTCTGGGGTGAGTGCATACTCACAGCTACCTATCTGATCAACATGACACCTTCTTCGATTCTGAAAAACAAAGTCCCTTTCTGTCTTCTATATAAATCCCCTGTCCAATATCAATCCATTAGAGTATTTGGCAGCTTGTGCTTTGCCTCTACTTTATTATCAAATCGAACAAAGTTCCATCCAAGAGCCAAGACATGTGTCTTTATTGGATATCCTCCTGGTGTCAAAGGGTATAAGCTCTATGACATCACTTCAAGATCCTTCTTTGTTTCAAGGGATGCGAATTCTATGAACACCTATTTCCATTCCACACTATATCTTATGAAAATGAACCTGTTGATCCCTTTCCTAATTTTGTTCTTCCTAAATCAGCCATTAATATTGTCCACAACCCTGAAAATAATTCACCACATAACAATGATCATATGTCTCCTAACATCAGCCTAGGTTCCAACCATGATGATGATGTTCATGTACCTCATCTTCCAAGCTCAGATCAAGATCCAAACTCCTCCATAATACCAGCTCCTAGAAGATCACATAGAACACCATCATATCTCCAGGAATATCACTGCAATCTATTGACAAACACTCCTACCTCTTTTGATCATCATACTCAGTACCCCATAAGCAAATACCTATCTTACCAAAAACTTTCACCTTCTCATCGTACCTATCTTTGCAACATTTCTTCCAGCTATGAGCCACAATTTTATCACCAGGCAGTTAAATTTGATCATTGGAGAAAGGCCATGGAAGCTGAGTTAGAAGCAATGGAACAAAACCACATTTGGTCTGTGGTTCATTTGCCTAAAAACAAACACTCCATAGGATGCAAATGGGTGTTTAAAATTAAGCATAAATCAGATGGCAGTGTTGAAAGATACAATGCACGTTTAGTGGCAAAAGATTATACTCAACAAAAAAGCCTAGACTTTATCGAAACATTTTCCCCCGTAGCAAAATTGGTGACGGTTAAAATGTTTCTTGTTGTGGCTGCAATAAATAAATGGCAAATCATTCAACTGGATGTAAACAATGCGTTTTTGAATGATGATCTTTTTGAGGAAATCTACATGGACCTACCTTTAGGTTATGCCAAACATGTAAATACAAATTCACAAGGAGAAAGGATGGTATGCGAACTACATAAATCAATATATAGCTTAAAACAAGCCTCAAGACAATGGTTTGCGAAATCTTCTACTGCTCTAATTGCACATGGCCACAACCAATCAAAGACTGACTATTCTCTATTTACAAAAGGTTCTAATGATACATTTGTGGCTTTACTAGTCTACGTGGATGATATTATCATCACTGGGTCAGATGTGAAGGCCATCAACTCTCTGAAAGATTTGTTGCAAAACCTGTTCAAGTTAAAGGACCTTGGCTGCTTGAAGTATTTTCTTAGTTTGGAGATTACATCCTCACAAAAGGGTATTTTTCTGTCCCATTGACAATACACACTCCAATTGCTGGAAGATACTGGTTTTCTTGGCAGCAAACCAGCTCTAATACCCATGGATCCCAAGGAAAAACTCTCAGCAACTGAGGAGGAGCTTCTTACAGATGCTTCAATGTATAAAAAGCTCATTGGTCATCTACTATACTTAACCATTTCAAGGCCAGATATCACTTTTGCAGTTCATAAGTTGAGTTAATTTGTTGCTCAGCCAAGACAGCCGCATTTGAATGCAATTCACTAGCTTTTACAATATCTAAAGGCAGCTCCAGCCTCCATGGCGGGAAATTATGTTCTCAGCATCTTCTTCATTTCGGCTTTGTGCCTTTACGAATGTTGATTGGGGTGCCTACTTGGAAACAAGAAAATTTGTGACGGATTTCTGTGTTTTCCTTTGTGAGTCTATGGTCTCTTGGAAAGCAAAGAAGCAAAACACCATTTCGAGATCGTCAGCAGAGGCTGAATATCGTGCTCTAGCAGCTGCTACAAGATTTTCAAGTGGCAGTTAACTCTCCTGCACTTAATTTTGTGACAACCAAGCTGCTATATACATTGCTAACAACCTAATTTTCTATGAACAAATGAAGCATATTGAGATAGATTGCCACTTCGTTCATGACAAGATCAATGATGGCTTTATCAAACTCTTTCCGGTTAGATCACAACACCAGTTGGCTGACATATTTACCAAGCCCCTTCCTACAACTTCATTGTTTCCTCTTCTATCCAAGATGGCCATAGTTAATCCCTCATTGTCCATCTTGAGGGGGAGTAACAAAATGTAGCTCAATCATCATCCAGCTGGAGCTTAGCTGTCAAGTTCACATGAGATGCATCAGTTGAAGACTTGATAATTTAGCTTATTAACTAATTTTCCTGCCTTGTACATTTCCCGTCTTTTTCATATTTTCAGTTGTATTTATATGTTGGAAATTTTCATTCTTCAATCGAGTTGAATAAGATTTTCTCTCAATACATTTCTTCTTGTAATATGGTATCAGAGCAATTTGCTTCTTCATTGCCATAAATCTGTTCATTTTTATTTGTTCGTATATCTTTTGCATCTCCATGGCAGAATCTGAATTTCATAATCAGACATTTCAATCATCATCAATAAACCATTCCGGTATTGATGATAGATCAAGCCCTTATTTCTTGCACCACTCAGATAGCCTAGGATTAATCCTGGTATCGCAGCCATTGGTGGGAGACAATTATACTTCATGGAATCGAGCTATGATAATAGCTCTATCTGTGAAAATAAACTAGGATTCGTAGATGGATCCATAGCCAAACCTGAAGATAATCCAGATCTGCTGAAAGCTTGGATCAGATGTCTTGTTGAGGGATATTACGCCGATAACGTGCATGAATTATATTCTCAAAACGCACATTTTACTTGCGCAAAATCGAACATAGTTTTGATTTACCAAAATAGAATTTGAGAAGACGAAATGATAATTAATGAAGCCGAATATGTGATGATGGATTTAATCCTTTCCATTCTTTGACGAAAAACATTTCTTATAGCCAAAAGAATAGTTATTTTTTCTCAAATCAAATTTCAAATTCATAGGAAATGCAAGTGATTGGATTGATCGAGCATGTGTTTACCTTAAGATGAATTTTCTCCGCATCGGTGCTAATGATTTTTCGGCAATCATCTCCTTAAATACAACGACCATATCTCGCAATAGGAACACTTCAGATTATGTAGACAACGAACTCTTAACAGAATTCTCTCTCTACTGAACCATGTTATTTATGGAAGAAAAGACCACTTTTACTAAGTGTTTTTATGCAATGTAACTAAAAGAAATTATATGAAATTATGAATTGAATTAATAAAATCCAAACACATGAGATCTATATATAGTAGATGGAAATGTTTGTCTTAAAAACATAACCATACAGAAGGACACACATCTTGAAATTTATCTCTATACATGAAGAGATATACCCATTGAAAAGTCATGATCTTTCATATGCAAAGACACACATTTCCATCCAAATATTTTATAATATTCTATACGATTTTCCAACAATTCATATATTTAAGCAACTAAAATTTGGCTTAATTTCTCATTCATCAAATAATGAATTCTACTTAAATAATCATTTAAAATTGTTCAAAACCAATTTTCGATACAAGATTCCAACTGTCCCCCACGTGAATGAAAATCAATGAGAATGACTATGTAGAGAGAAAGCGAGAAAAAAAAATTGCATCGGATAAGGTAACTTCCGGCCTTGAATCTTCCTTAGTGAAATACTATTGAATTTACTTGGTTAATTGGTGAACACGATGTCTTGAACCATTTAGTCGTTGGTGTAAACCAAGACAACATTACTCACACAACGTCTTCCCCAAACCGTTCATAGTTCTCATGATTTGGTTCATTTTCGCCCTGAACCATCATTGGATTTCATAAGTGTTTAGAGAATTGTAACCTCAAACAATTCTTATTGAATCGGCCTCACTTCACACTTACATATGTGACATTCTATTAGGAATATTCTACCATATTCCACTTGACCAAATCAAGATACAAAAATCATTAAAAGGGTATCTTAACCTCTAATTATTCTGCAGAAAGCACTTTAATACCATAAGAATAAGTTAGGAAACATTTTCCCAATTGCTTCATTGAATCTTCATAACTTAGTTATCCCCTTGAACTAAGATCTTAGGATCTCCAGTCAATAAGATAATGTTACCATTACAAAGATCCTTACATAATATACTTAATCTCTTAGTAATCGTTTCTTAGTGGATCAACGAGTTTGCACCATTTGCGATCAACTGCTTTATGGTATTATGTCTATGACGAATATATCTAGATTTACCATTACGATTGACTATACATCTTATTAAATATAG
Source organism: Fraxinus sp. 1973-6204 (assembly GCA_903798365.1). Lineage (NCBI taxonomy): Eukaryota > Viridiplantae > Streptophyta > Magnoliopsida > Lamiales > Oleaceae > Fraxinus > Fraxinus sp. 1973-6204. The sequence goes on along the minus strand of CAIGRR010287891.1, from coordinate 4,285 downwards.
CTAGCTATCACAATCGATTCATTTAGTAGATACAAATTGTCACCAATTGAGAAATCTTTTTATGAAGTTACATGCTTCTCACTAACTTTATCTAAAACTTCATTAATTTCCAAACATGGTTGGAGGATTTCTATCAAATCATTACACTAGTCAATCACTTTTATTGGTGGATTTCATACATGAGTATTCAATTTTCTAACATTGAACTATTAAAATACATTTATAAATATTCTTCAAATATTCCAATTTGCATATCCAAACAACCGCCATAATCGGATTTTATCCCATTTTATCCACTTTAGATTCAGTGTACGTCACATTGTAATCTATCCTCAAACTTCTAAAATAGCATAATGGCTTTCTACCTTTTTTACTTCATAGACATTATTCTATGATTTATAATGTGTATGGAATATAACTTGAGAGACAAGGTACCCCCACAATTCCTCAATTAGGAATGTTATGCAGTCTAATAATGATGGATCCACAAGTTTTGAACTTCTTATACATGTTCACAAGTATTAACATTTAACACTCTCGTCTCTGGGTATTCTTCAATCATGAAGCCCCCGTCCCGACTTCTAAATTTTTTTTTTTATCCCCGTGACACCCACCAACTTCAGTAAAATTTGTAATAGTCATAAATTCAAATTCTATTAGAATCTGCCTAATAAATTGAATTAGGCTGAAGTAGGGCTGTCCGTGGGTTGGTTCGGTTCGGTTCGACTTGGTTCCAAAATTTTCGGGTATTTAATAAATGGACCCGTCGGGTCCAAATATAATAATGGAACCGTTCGGGTTCGGTTCCATGTCATAATTAAATTTTTTAAATATTTACAGCAACATTACATAAATATAACTAATGACATTTCATTCGTAACTTTTACAAATTAACGTAACCTAATTCAAAAATATATAAATAACTACCTGTCGAATAACATTAATTCAATGCATACAAATAGCAAAAAGTAGATATTAATATTAAAATGTCGGCGATCCATATTAAAAAATTGAGGCTCAATGTTTAAAATTATGAAATGATCCGATTTAATTAAATAATTTGTTAATTTATTTAGAAAAAAAATAAAATAATTTAATAAATAAAATAAAAAAATTATTTAGTTTTGGTTCTCATTCGGTTCTTGGTCTAGACCCCGAGACCCGACCCATACCTATCGGTTCTCGATTCGGGTACCCGTTCGGATATTTAACTTGTGAAAAATCGTTCGATTCGGTCCGATTCGGTTCGGACTTTTGGACACCCCTAGGTTGAAGTGTTCAACAATTGGTTTTTTTCTAAAAAAATAAAATATAAAAACAATAATTCATATTTGATTTGTGTTACCAAACATGCCGTTTATATGGGGTTGGTGGGAAAAACATTTGTGTATTCCTCAAATGGACATAAAATAGAACAACCCAACAACATTAAATTAGATGTTCTTGCCACAAAAAAAATAAAAAAAACATTATTTATACGTTACCTTTCTTTTTCTTTATTTTTTTGTCATTTTCTAATTGTGTCATGCTCGAGGCGAGAATTCCAACGCTACTTACAAGAACATTTCTTGTATCTTCTTCTAATTATATCGTACAATGTAAGTCCATATTTAATGGTCGTTATAAAGAAAAATATGAGAAAAATAATATTTTGAATAATAATTTTATGAAAAATATTTGGTTAAAAGGTAAGAAAAAATTTTGAATTTATGTGCAAACTATTTATTCTTAAATGTTTAAATTTAATTGTACTTATAAATCATTTATAAAATGGTTGGACCAAATGGAAGCAGACTGAAATAGAATTTAAGCCACACAATCCTATTCATAATTAAAGCCGGCGAGTACACTGTTTTTTCGTGAACACCGCTGCACCGCACGTAACCACACCAAACACTGTGTGCCGCATTTCCCAATCTCTCCCATTCTCCCGCCACCAATCGCCGTCGCGGCGAAGAGAGATACTCCAGGAGTGTTGTCATTAACGACCGAATCGCGGATTTGATCATCGATCTTTTACAAACATATTTTTATTCCTGTTATATTTTCCAAATTTAGATTTCCCTAATAGTTTTTGGGGATATCGTGATGACAAGCCTCCTACACTTCTGGTCACTTACGGCGGTGTCGAAGTTTGTTAACCTCGCCGAGGGGGCGAAGCTTGCGAAAGAAGAGATCAAGCCTACTAAATATCAGGTCTACAATGTCTGCAAGTCTCTCATCGCCGGTGGCGTAGCTGGAGGCGTGTAAGTTCTATTTATTTATTAGTTTGTTCGCTAAGTATATGTAGATTGTGTGCACTTGCCTGTATCGTTGTATACATTAAAGTGGTTTTCTTTATTTTAGGTTATAATTTTTCTTGATAAATATTGGTGGAATAATAAAAATTTATTTGGTCGGTGAGGAAAGTGATAGAATCTCACGTTGAACAAAGATGAATACATATACCAATTTATAAAGAGTAACAAAGATGAATACATATACCAATTTATAAAGTGTTTGGACTACTCTTAACCCCAAATTTTAACCTAATATTAAGTTGGAACAAGCAATTCAATCTGATCAAGACTCAAAAAATGAGCAGACTTAGAAAATAGCACATGAATTTTAAGATTGGTTTGCTTTAACGAGCCATCATCTTACGGGGCATGATAAGTGATAAAATCCCACGAAATAAAGATGAAAATATAGACCTATTTATAAAGGGCTTGGACTGCTTCTCAATCATGTTGACTTTTTAAGATGGAATGCCAAATCTTAATAGAAATTTAAGAGAAGGAGAAAATGATGATGGGTTTTATTCCATTTTTTTCATTTGAGTTGAAATAATTGGTTACTCTAACTGAAAGACTATACTCACTTTCTTGCTCTGAAAGAAGTAAAAAAAAAAGTTTAAATCTTTAATATATTTAGGATGAATACATTATACCCTAAATAATGGTTTTTATTCACGTGTCACAATACGATTCTTGTTTTACTTTGCTGATTTCTAATAGACACAAGAAAAGAAAAGAAATTGGCTTTTGTACGGAAAGTACGACGGTTGTACGGAATGGCATTGTCTACCAAGTGGTTGAATAACAAAGCAAACTAGGTAATTAAAGAAAACAGCTGTAAAAGAAATCTCATGAAGATGACCACGATTTGTACTAGAAGACAGAAGTTGCATCAAGAACTTAACCATCTTTGATGCTTTGTTTAGAGAAAGTAAACTGAAGACCTTTCATATATTGAGTACATTATAAAGGACATTTCAAGTGTAAATGAATTTGACTTCATGCAGTTATGCGCTTTCAGTAGGCATATATGTACTGCATTATTTTTTTTCCCCTTTTGGCAGCCTCTTTTTGCCTGTCGAAAGTTTATCTACTCTGTAGTAACTTCTGCTGTCTATTGCAGGTCACGAACTGCTGTGGCTCCGTTGGAACGATTAAAAATATTGCTACAGGTTACATACCTTTTCTTGATGGATACCGCATAGAATACTCAGAATCAAAGATTCCATTTGTTGCATTAGTATTCGGTAGAATCTGAATGATGTAAAGCATTTCAAATCAATTTTTTGTTAGGGTCCTTTTCTTTTAAACCATTTTCCTTTTTGCATCACGCTGTTGTGGTTTCTTTCAGTAATGTTGGAAATGCTATTTACGTGTTCTCCTTGCTTCATGATGCTTTTTCAACGAGCAGGTCCAAAATCCACATAACATAAAATACAATGGTACTGTTCAAGGCTTAAAGTATATTTGGAGAACCGAGGGCTTTAGAGGCTTATTCAAAGGCAATGGCACCAATTGTGCTCGAATTGTCCCAAATTCAGCAGTCAAGTTCTTCAGCTATGAGCAAGCCTCCAAGTATGTCTCTATATAAAAAAATACAGAATTTGCTCAAGTTTGTGAGAGTCGTTTTAATTTTCAGTTTGAATATATCATATTGATGTGCCTCCACCAAACAAATATTTTTATAATGCTACTGTTATCATTTTGACAGTATTTCTTTTGTTTACATATCCTTGCATATGAATCGAAAATATTTTCCCAGTTTCCCTTTGGCCCACCATTTCAAAGGGAGGAGAAAACTGGCTCAGGCTTACTATTACCACATAGAATACGAATAAAATACTGTTTTGGAAGGAAGAACTTTGCAATATAAATCCAATACCAAAAAAACAACAGAGAACCAAATATTCTCGTAAATGTAAAAGCGTGTATATGAAAATTGTAGGTTTAGTGTTGACATTTAACTCGTCTTAATTTAAAACTGCTAGAATTGAACTTTTTGGTAAGAC
>CAIGRR010287853.1:0-12889 GCA_903798365.1 Fraxinus sp. 1973-6204 | reverse complement strand
TCAGTGACTTGGTGAAAACTTTCGGTAAAGTTCAGTGACTATTGAGGTAATTAAACCTCATATTTAACCTCCAAGGTTTCTAAATCAATGACAATTTCTTTAAAAATAGCTAGATGATCCACAAGTGATATACCCTCTATCATACGACGAGAATACAAGTACTGCTTCAAATGCAATTTCTCCGTCATGCATAATTACTCCAATTTCAACCATAATGCACCAGTTGTCTTCTCTTTCAAAATGTCATGAAGAATATTATTTGAAAGATAAAGATGAATCTGTGATAGGGCTTTTCGATCCTTTTGTTGTTTCTCCTCCGACGTTCAAATTGTGGGCATCTTATCAAATCCCAACAAAATATCATTCAAATCTATCTGAGAGAGCCTTGCTTGCATCTTCACCCGTCACAACGAAAATCAAGTGTTGCGACTCAAAAGGGAAAAAACATACTTCATGGTTGCCATCATAGAAACATCAAATAAATCAAACATTAAGTTTTGATACCACTTGTTAGAATTAATGACGAAATTATATAGCACAATATGAAATAAAGTTTACAACATACGAAGAATAATAGAATTTAACAAAGAAATTGAGAATTCACTATAATATGAAGAAAGAATACAAAGATATTGTATTTACAATATTGTCTAACTAATTAAACTTATAATAAAGAGCCAACTATATACAGAATGCATTATCAAACCCTAATTATAGTGTCAAAGATGAAAAGAACATAAAAAATTGCGTGGAATAAAGAAAACGATCTTCGATCAAAATACAGCTGCGCTTGAGCGCCAGTCTAGCGTTGAGCAAGCGGCGTACCCACCACTCAAGTAGCAAGTTGGTAGTGAGCGAGCGTCAGACTCCTTGCTTTGAGCACTTGAGCGAGAGCACGGTGCGCAACTAACGAAAAAACTTCGAAATCATTTAATTTTGATCTCTTCAAGACCCATTTTAACTAATTCACCAAAACCCAATCAAATTTGGGTCAAACTTCAAAAATTTCAATTGACTCAAAACGACTATCTATTTAACTAACGCTCATTTTTATCTATTTATAAATTCAATTATGGGATAATTACAGCCACAATATCAAATATTTCACTTTGTTCCAGACTTAATCTAAATATTTCATTTGTGCCACCCACCCATTATGCCAAACCTTTCAAAAATTCGAACTTGAAGTCCAGGTGAATGAAAACCATTCATTTTACCATGAGAGGTGCTATGTGTACATTATGGATCCCATAATGTACACATAGAATTTTCCTTTCCATTAGTGGATCAAAGTAATTGATTTTGACCAAATATATAAATGGACAAAATGGTAATTTTACAATTTTAACATGAAATAATTTAAGAAATTCAATAAAAATATAAAAAATATAAAAGGGCTACCACCGTTATCTCCTTTGCCAACGCAACCCATTCCAACCCTTGAAAATCATCATAGCCAATACCACCGGTCACCGTCACCGCCACCACCGTCGGCATCACCGAAAAATTGTAACATTTTCAAAATTAGATTTTAACTAAGGAAATCCACTGATGTGAAAATTATAAAGTAACCTGAAATTTTTTCCATCTCTTCGTATTTGAATTTCAGAGAAGGAAGCGAAGAGAGAGAAATGAGCAGAAGCAATGGAGAAATTTTAGTGGAAGCAACACTTAAGAGTACTACACACCGATGACCCATTTGAGAAAGCTAGGCTTGTTGATGAGGTAGCAAACAAATGGCTACAGCCTACAGGTGCACATAATTCACCTATACAATGATTCAGTAGATATTGGTGTGCCCGATCTGCCTTCCCGGTTCTCAAATTTATGCAATGATCGACTTAATTCTATTGTAATCTAAATGTTTGATAAAATGTATTTGTCGTGTTTTTTCTTGTGTTGGAAATTTGTTTATGGTAATGCACGCAAGTGAAGTTGTTGTTGGAATCTTGTATTGAAAGTAGGTTTTGACCAATTTTAAATGATTATTTAAGTGGAATACTGAAATTCATTATTTGATGAATGAGGAATTAAGCCAAATTTTAGTTGCTTAAATACGTGAATTGTTGGAAAATCGCATTGAATATTATGAAATATTTTAGAAAATATTTGGATGAAAATGTGTGTCTTTCCATATGAAAGATCATAACTTTTGGCATGATTATTTTTCAATTGGTGTGTCTCTTCATATATAGAGATAAATTTCAAGAGGTGTGTCCTGTTTTATGACTGTATCTTTCAAGACAAATATTTCTAACTACTATATATAGATCCAATGTGTTTGAATTTTATTAATTCAATTCATAATTTCACATCATTTCTTTTAATTGCGTTGCATAAAAACACTTTGTAAAAGCGGTATTTTATTTTATAAAAACATGGTTCAGTAGAGAGACTTTCGTTAAGAGTTCGTTGGTCTACGTAATTTGGAGTGCTCCTATTGCGAGACGTGATTGTTGTATCTTGAGAGATGATTGTCAGAAAAATCGTTAGCACCAATGCAGGACAAATTCATCTTAAGGAGAAAGTGTTAAACAATTGTCTCGACCAATCCAATCACTAACATTTCCTATTTTATTTTTCGATTTCTTTGAATTTGAGATTTGATTTTAGAAAAAACTAACTATTCTTTTAATTATAAGAATTGTTTTTCGTCGAAGAATGGAAATGATTAAATTTATCGTCACGTATTCAACTTCAATAATTATTATTTCGTCTTCTCAAATTTTATTTTGGTAAGTCGAAACTATGTTCGATTTTGTGTAAGTAAAATGTACATTTTGATAATATAATTCATGCATGTTATCAGTGTAATATCTCCCAACAATTTTAAGATGAATTTTGTACTATGCATATTGTATTTTATGTGCAATAGTTGCATGAATAAAAATCATAAAACAAATTTAGTTTGGCTATGAATGGTTGAAATGTGCGCGATTTAATAAGGTGTTTGTTCACACAATGATATATATATTTAAATGAAGTGGTAATNATATTGTATTTTATGTGCAATAGTTGCATGAATAAAAATCATAAAACAAATTTAGTTTGGCTATGAATGGTTGAAATGTGCGCGATTTAATAAGGTGTTTGTTCACACAATGATATATATATTTAAATGAAGTGGTAATATATATTTGATAGTTTCAATGAATGATCACGAGCCTATGACAGAACAGTGAAATGGTGCCTATTAATAAATAATTTGTGCATACGGTTTTGCATTGAATCGATTGATACACTTTTGATTTTTCCTATTGAATGGTACATGTGCAAATTGGACGAAGATGGAATTTTATGTAATTTTTTTGAACCGTGACGGTTCGGTTTCTTACTCTAAATTAATTTAATTGGTGCCTATTTAATTATAAAAGGTGCAATGAAGATATATGTCTTTTAAATTATGTATGCCATGCGAACCGTTGTGCATGTTCATATTGGATTTTATACATTAATGTGATGTATAAATCATTTATGAAATTTATGGGAAAGATTTTGTGTTTCACTTAATTTGAAGAAAGTTGTTTTGAATGATGACTTTTGATATGTAAATAATGAAATTGTATCCATTCGTATTATTGGGATTTCTTTTTTGCCATGTATTGTATTTTTCGAATCTATACAATTATTATAAGCAATTAAATATGGAAAGTTGTGTACTTTCATGAATTGCAACTTATGGTATTTAAAATAAAATACTTATTTATTTGCATGTTTTGACAATGGTAATTGTTGACGTTCAAAATTGTACGAACAAGATTAAAACCAACTTAAGATACAAATGGTTGTCTAAAGGGAACAAATAGAAGAGATTTTTATGATCATAAAGCAATAATACTTTACAAATTATAAGAAGTATTCAAAGGGTTACAATGAGTTTTCTTAATCTTTTCCCTTAGATTTTTCATCATCCTTGTCTATTGGGATTCTGTGCCCTTTTATAGGGAACATATACTGAGTCCTAGTACTCCTGTCTTGTCAACCCAAAAAGCCGAGCTGAACTAGGTCATGCGTTGACATAATAGGATTGGCGCCCGAACTCAGCTCTACACCGTTGATCTTGAGGTGATGGGACAAGCGGGTCCCAGCAGTAAATGCATTGTTTAGCAAGGCGAGCTAAGGCTTCTGATTAGAGGGCTAGTTGGGCGCTGACACAAGACCTTTCCACCTGTGTTCCTTTGGTTGGTAATTCAAAGATCTTGTCAGTTATCTTTAATCATTAGCTACTGTTGTGTCTCGAAAGACTACAATAGCTTGTTGAGTAAGTTATATAAGAACTGAACTGACCTCACATAACCGAGCTCACGTTCCCTTCTCCTCATTGGAATATAACAGTCCGATCTCAACGAGCTCGGAGGTCGGTGTCAACAATAATTAAATTGATTTTATGCATCATAAGGAAGTGCCTCTTCATTGTCTAAATCCATTTTGGTGGCAAGGGGTATACCGAATGGTAACTTGTCAATAGAAAATTGTCTCTCTTAATATGAAAATTCATGGACATACTAAAATACATAAGAATATTTGAATCGTGAATTTATTTGATATTCACTAATTGGTGCATGCAAATGTTTATTCCATTTTGAACAAAGTGCACGTGCATGGAGATAATTGTATGTTCCTTTGGTTGGAGAATATTTGAATATATTACTCACACAATGAGGTATATTTTGATGCCCACCCAAATGGTTAAATGGGGTTTCTTTCCACTATATACCCACACAAGGGTTTGGATTTCGAACTGAAATTTTTTGATGTCAAATTTATATGATTACTCTAATTGTTGGGAATATTTTCTATAAGGCATAGATGCTACCTATGGTTGGCGATGACGCCAAATATCTTTAGGATGATGATTGTAAAAGAACATTCATTTGTGAAGGATAAAAACAATGGTCTGCATAGATTGTGAAATTCTTCACATCAATGGATTTCTTTAGTTTCCTTAGTTAAAATCTGATTTTGAAATTGTTACAATTTTCAGGTGGTGATGACCTGTGGTGTTAGTTGTGATGATTTTTAGGGGGTGGGTTGGTGAAGGAGATGAACAATGGTAGCTCTTTTATATTTTTTCTATTTTCTATTTAATTTTTTAAATTATTTTATGTTAAAATTGTGAAATTACATTTTTGCCCATTTATATAATTGGTCAAAATTAATTACTCTGGTCAACTAAAGGTCAAATTGGTGATTTCATCTACTTAGACTTCAAATGTAAATTTTTGAAAGATTTGGTATAATGAGTAACACAAATGAAATGTTTGTATTAAGTCTACAACAAAATGAAATGCTTAATATTGTGGCTGCAATTATCCCTTTATTGATAAACTCTTCCCAAACGAATGTAATTATTATTGGGTTAATTATACCGGTGATCATCGAACTTTCGCTCCAACTGAAATTAGATCACTGAACTTCAATTTATGGCAACCAAATCACTTAACTTTAACTTAATTGATTATATGGCCAATTTAGAATTATTCAATATACGTACAAATTAGCTGACATGTCCATCACCTCCTTCCAATTGCAAATTTATCTTTTTCTTCCCCACCCAATATCCAAGATTGAACCATGTCAACAGCACTCTCCACCAATAGCCTTGACTATTTCAAAGAACATGCAACGTTTAGTGCTGGGCAATTGTAGAAGTTGATTAGGCAACACTTTTGATAATACATATAACATCTCCTTGTTAGCGATAAGGTTCGTGGACTATACTTGCCTCAAATCCAATGTGCTCAATCCACGATTGGAATTATTTATGAATAAATCAAATTTATTAATAAATTATTTTCACCAAATAGATAATGGATGCAATACACAATTTTGCTCGCGAAACAATCCGCAAATAACGTCACAAACAACAAATAAAAGTAGAAATCAACATTAGTAGTCTATGCTATATTCATGTTTGACATTGCCTACTTGTGGGTTGTGGCTCGACGTGGATTCACACAAGTTAATCTAAGTCGCCTTTTTTATTATTTGTACATGAGACTATAATGTCAATTAATTAATCACTCAACAAGTATCCCAAGTCGACAATCGGTGTCAACTTTGGCATCCACCAAATGACTTTCGAGTTAGAACACCATATAAAGCATTGATCTCGCACCGTTAGACCGTTGGTAAGCCAAACCCTTCAATTGGCCTACCCACCAGAGCACGAGTTAAAATACTATGATATACTACAATGGCGTGCATGTCCTTGACAGCCCCCGCATGCCGCAACCTAAACACTTGTGCTACGGTCCGCAAAATATGACATTTAACTAATTTGCCTAGAACCTTTATTTGTTCTCTCTTAGATCGTAGTACAATCTTATTTAGGTGTTGAAATGATTTTAATCACTAGAACCCACTTTTTCGTTATTCTCCAATTATCACACTTGCTATTTGGGCTCATAGAATGAAAAAGTGGTGTTTTCAATTTTGTTGGTAGGGCACGTTAAAATGAAACAAACTCATATATGTATAAGAATCGTTCAAATTGCATTTGTAACTCCCTAATCCTTCTCTACCTGTAATTTAAAACACTTCTTGAAAATATCGAAAGGAATAATCTTTAGCATTTTTGAATATTTCTCCTCAATCACATGATAAGGAAGAGAATCAACCAATAGAAGGAAAATAAACAGCTTAACTACTCATGGATAAGGTAAACTATATTTATAAATATTGCAACGGTTTGTCCAAAAAAATCTATTTATCCAATCCCGAGCAATTAGTCCGTGTTAAGGGATAGAATCCCACATCGAATAAAGATAAAAACATTGATCAAATTATAAAGGATTGTGTTACTCCTTTTAAAAATGTTGACCTTTTAAGATGTAATCATAATCTTAGAGCGTGTTCGGTAGAGATTAAAATCGGATTAAAATTGAAAAACTAGTCGTTATTGTTGACTTTTGTTAGACGGGTGAGACCCAATAACGGCTATATTTTCAATTTTAATTGGATTTTAAGTCATACATCGAACACGCCCTTAATATGGTATCAGAATCCATTAAACTCCAACGAGCGATTCGATCCTGTTAAGACTCAAAAATATTGAGTACACGGATTTCAAGATTTTTTTGCTCAAACGAGCCACCATCTTGTTGGGGTATGTTAAGGGATAGAATCACACATCGAATAAAGATGAAAACATTGACTAACTTATAAAGAATTGTGTTACTCCTTTTAAAAATATTGATCTTTTAAGATAGAACCTCGAATTTTAACGGTCATCCTTATGTGCCAGTCCCGTCTAGCCAAAAATTGAATCAGTATTGGGTGCACCCTGTAATTAATTTTCTCTAGACGAGACACCCCCATAGTGCACCACTAATCCATTCACTCTCATCAAATTCTCCGTACTGTCTACTATCTCCACTCGCAAATCCACCAATCAAAACCAGCCGTCTGCCATTATATCCTAGCATATCCTCACGGTGAAGACGTCCACACGTTACAGGTTACCCTCTGTAATTGGTCTATCCATCACATCAGACCAAGACTTCACTCCGATTGGTCCACGTTTCGCAGGATAACACCAAGACTTCACTCCGATTGGTCCACGTTTCGCAAGATTACACCTTCCGTGTAATTAAAAACACGTAAAAAAAACAAGATACTGAAGCTTTAAATAGAAGGACTCGTGTCAAAATGAAAAGGTACAAGACACTTGTCGCCTCCAGCAAACATTAACAGGCAAGGAAGAAGGAAACGACACGATCTCTTACAAGGGTAATTTCGTCTCTGTGTCAAATATTTCCCTCTACTTTCTGCATATGAATAACATATTTTTCTTTTTCTTTTTCTTTTTTTTGTAATTATTTTTGTATTTCGATTTTATTGAATTGGGTGATCTTTGAAACAACACTTTCTGCATATGAATAACATATTTTTCTTTTTCTTTTTCTTTTTTTTGTAATTATTTTTGTATTTCGATTTTATTGAATTGGGTGATCTTTGAAACAACGGGAACTAAATTGTAATTTGGGTATAGTGTTATAGTTTTTTGAATTCTCGTCCACCGAATTACCCATTTATGCACGACGGAAGGGCGCAGGGTTTTGATTGGAAGATTTATTATTATTATTATTATTATTATTTATTTATTTATTTAAATAAATTTTGCTGGATTCGTTATTGGTGTTGGTTGTTTTTTGGACCTGCAAATGAGCTTGCGAAGAAGAAGAAAGCAAAAGAGGGGAAAAAAAAGTGTGTGTGTATTAGTATATGAACGTTGTATTGGGTTTTATTTGTTTTTGTCCATATTGAATTATAGATATGAAACTAATCGTCACTAACAACAAAGTGTTCTTTGCCCTTTGTTTTTTCCCTTTAAAGCTAAGTATTGATTTTTCTTTAGTATTTAAGTACTTCAAAGGAAGATCTGTTTTGAGTTTTTAACATCTATCTTTTTTTTATTAATTTATCCTTGCATATAAAAAATTGATTCAGGAGCATGATGTTTTATCCAAAATTTGTATGGGAAGGTTTTAACCATTTTCACCCGTTGTCTTCTTCCTTGATTTGGTTGTTCATGTTCATATTTTTGAGGAAAAAAGAAGTAAATGAAAGCTGGGAAAGGGTAACACAGAATTCTATTTGTTCTCTTTGCTTGAATTACATAGGTGTATATGCCTGTGTTGGTCGATAATCTACTCCGGTTGCTAAATTATGACGATTGTAATATTTGGTCAGCTTGTAGCTCTCTTGGCAATCTTCTATAATGGGGTCATACACGAACTTCAAGAATTTTGGGGACACAGTGCAGCCTGATGGCAACTGGGGGACACCAGTGGGTAATTATCCATTGGCTCGACAATCATCTGTATATTCCTTGACCTTTGATGAGTTCCAGAACACATTGACTGGACCTGGAAAGGAATTTGGATCTATGAACATGGAGGACCTTTTGAAAAGCATTTGGACGGCTGAAGAGTCGCAGGCCATGTCTTCTTGTCCCGGCGGCGGAAATGGGATGACCCAAGTTGGAAATTTGCAGAGGCAAGGATCTCTATCCCTGCCACGTACACTAAGTCAGAAAACTGTTGATGAAGTGTGGAGAGATGTACTTAGAGAAACTGTTGGTGCAAAAGATGGAAGTGCTGGTGGGGGATCAAATTTGGAGGTGAGGCAGCAGACTTTGGGTGAAATGACATTAGAAGAGTTCTTGGTAAGAGCAGGGGTTGTTCGAGAAGATATCCAGCCTTCATGGCTGGCAAATAACAATGGAATCTATGGCGGTTTACCAGCAGCAAGTGGTTTCAACAATGGTTCAACTATAGGATTTCAACAGCCACCTCGGAACCAAGGTATGTTGGGTAATCAACTTGCAGAGAACAACAATGTAGTCCATAATTTACAGGCCTTGGAGAAGAATATGGGCGGTGTTATATCTCTTGAGCAACAACCTAGGCAGCCACAACCTCTTTTTCCCAAACAAACGGTAATGAATTTGTCATCCCCCATGCAACTTGGTAACAATGGAAAGCTGGCTACACCAGGAGTAAAAGGTCCAGGTGCTGGATTATTGAATAATACTCTAGTTCAAGGTGGAGCAGTGGTCACGGGGACATTACGCAATGGGGGCTCGACAGTTGCAGGAAGGTCTCCTGGAAAACTTTTAACTTCAGATACAATTGCTAAGAGTGACGTAGATACCTCTTCACTGACCCCTTATCCTCGTGCATTTCGTGAAGGTGGTCGAGGAAGGAGATCATCTACTTCTTTGGAGAAAGTGGTGGAGAGAAGGCGTAAGAGAATGATGAAAAACAGAGAGTCTGCTGCAAGGTCACGGGCTCGGAAGCAGGTGAATTTACAACACTCCATCTTTCTTCTGTATTCCTTTATACTGCTCGCAAAATTATTGAACATGGTTTTTGGTTCTTGTGGCCCATGAATGTTCGTTCCTTCTTGGCAGCGAGGTGAGAAGATGTACTATCTATAACTCAATGTTCTGTTAAAAGAGTAACTATATGGCTAGTGGTATAAACTTGATAAAGAGAGACTAAACTGAGGATTCACAACCTGTGATTCTTAAAAACTATATTGGAATCGCAGATTTTTTTGTTGCATCCCTTATACTGGCTGGATTTCGGCATTGCTAGGACAGAAAATGACTGTTTGCATTTTGGCACCGTCACATAATTACGTTTTTAAGATCTTTCTCGTGGATATTGATTAAAGTTACTACAATAATTATAGATCAATCCGGCTTGATGATTGAAATTGACTGGGAATATTTTAGGAACTAGTTTGTTTGTTCCCTGACTTTGCAACCACTTGATGATGGACATGTTAGTAATAGGGAAACGACACGATCTGATAACTATTCAGACGAAGCTATGCCCTCTTTTTGGAAATTGTCGACCACAGTTATCATAACCACAAATATTGATTTACTGAGTCCTGTGAGATTAGACCATGTTAATATTGACATATAATCACACTCTTCTTTTGTTCTTGAATAACTGCACTGACACATGAAAAAGCATGACTGAGTTAGAATTTAAAGGGACTTGATGACACGTGAAACCCATACAGGATAATATTTGGATATGTTTTACTATTCACTTTGGTATGTGGAGTTTGCTTCTGTTATGATTCATAACTATGGGACTATTTTAAGTTTTTCCTGCACAAGATTCACATTTTTAGTTTATTACATATTCTCGATTCATAATGTTCTTAACATGAATGGAATTATGGCAGGCATATACCTTGGAATTGGAAGCAGAAATAGCAAAGCTCAGGGAAATGAACCAAGAGTTTCGGAAGAAACAGGTACGTCCACTTCGGTAGTCAGATTACACTTTACAAGATGCTACTGGAAATTCACGATTTTGACAGAAGTTCTTGCTGTGTTCTCACAATTCTACAGGCAGCATATATGGAGATGCAGGAAAATCAGGTATAAAACTTTTTAACTGCTACAAATTCCCGCATTCACATCTCCGTAACAGTGTGAAAGGTCTTTGACAGTAAAAAATTAACTGTTGAGCGAGAGCAAGTTCCATAGTATATATGCACTAATTTATGCTACCAAAAAGGCTGATCATTATATTTTCTTCAATCGTTTGTATGCTATATGGAGAAATGAGTCACCATTAGTAGAATGTCATCGCTACCGTTCATTTTACTTATTAAACCAAAGAGTTCAAATTATCTTTGCTGAAAGTGGCAGTGCTAGCTCGATGTCAATTATTTGTAAGAGTCTAAAAACGAAAAAGCAAAATTGCTGCATTCTGAAACTCATCCTAGTAGAGCTCATTTCCATGTTCTTCCTCGCCAGTAGATCTTGTGGTTTATGTTTATTTTGTTTGTTTACAGTTATCAGAAAAAACAAATCTGCCACGGGCATGTAAAAGAATATCCTTGAGAAGGACGCTGACGGGACCTTGGTAGAGTTAAGCCTATGAATTTATCGATCGTCGTTAGTGAATAGAATTAGATGGTGTATTATGATCTGATTCAGATCTCATTATATGTATTGTGTAGGTAGTTTTATGTGCAGAAGCAAAGAGTGACATGCTGTAAATTATAGAACCATTATTGTAATATGAGATTAGGGCTTGTGTGATATCTATTTGCTTTTCATTTGACCTTCGAGTTCTCCTGATATGTACCTTAGACTTGGTTAATGGAGTATTTTATTACCTCATATTGTCTGTGTCCTATATGCTCGGTTCCATGATCAATTTCAAATTCGTCTATTCGAGGGAAGGATTCGATTCCTTGCCCTTCTAATTTTGCACATGAAAAGAAAAAGGAGAGAAAAATGTTAAGATTCCCCCTTTGTCTCCATGGAAGAATCTATAATGTGAGAATGTTGTAGATATTTTTCCTTTTTCATGATTCATGGAACCTATCCCTTGTGTAGGAGTATTTTCATTTATAGGATTGATGGCACCTGTCCCTTGTATTAATTTTAAAAATCTTGAAATCTTGGTACTTTTTTTTTCTTTTTCTTTTTTCATTAGTTATAATCGTTTGTGATCACATTCTTTAGCATATTTTAGAACTTCACAAATAAAATAAAGAAAAAGAAACAACGAATTGGTTTATGGAAAATAAGGGCTCAAGCGACAAACTTCTAATATTGTATTTATTTTTTGTAAAACAGATTCACGAGAAAATCACTTAGTCTATGTTTGAACCACATTAAAATTTTCATTCTGATTCTTCTAGTCATTTTCAACTACACATTTTTCAATAAAATAATATTTTCCATCATATCAATAACTTTTCCTTATTTTTTAACCACACATTCTCCATCAATCTATTATTTTAAAATACATTCTTTCAAAATAAAGTAACTCAAAAACACCCTTAGTTTCAGAAATTATCATTGATTTTTTAAAAGTCTAGGAAGTGAAATAAGACCATTTCAACATGAATGGTTTTCAATGTCCATATGATTTATTGTTGATAATTATGTTTGGTGCCTAATCTTCGACCTCCATCGTTATAGGTTGAGGTTTGAATTATTACAGGAGACAAGATTACAAAGATCGAATAAATAATGTCAAGTGATAGGCCCAATTAAAATGTAAAAACTAAAAATCAATTGATTTTATTTAAGTGGAAATTACATAATTCCAGGTCTGTAAAGATTACAATTCAAAAATCAGGGCTGCAGTTTTATAATTCAAAAATCAGGTATCAATATAATAATTAAACATTAAATATTTTACCCTAATAATTCCAATCTTTCCAAATCATTTCTCGAGCTTCTCTTTCTCTGTACTCTTTCCCTTCTCTCTCTACTCCCTAGCCGGCGTTGTTGCAAGAATGGTGACGTCTACAAGAAGTCCTCCGGCGATTCTACTAGCCACTGTTTGGTCGAGGAGGTGGATCGGGGGTTGATTCCACAAGTTCTCCGGCGATTCCGTCG
>CAIGRR010287812.1:0-17707 GCA_903798365.1 Fraxinus sp. 1973-6204 | reverse complement strand
CGGTTCTTGGTTTAGACCCGAGACACGAAACCCGACCCATACCCATCGGTTCTCGACTCAGGTACCCGTTCGGATATTTAACTTGTGAAGAACCACTCGGTTCGGTTCGGTCCCATCGTATTCGGTTCGGAACTTTTGGACACCCCTACGTTTGACTATTATGTACACAAAGAGTCTATTTAAAACTTTATCAAACACTGTGTGAAACAAACCCTAATAAATGTATTCACTTTCTCATAATTTAATTTTTTCATTTAAATGTGATTCAACGTGATATCAAAACATTAACATCTTGAATTCAAATCTCATTGCTAACCGTTTATAAAAAATGTGAATATATTAAAAACTTTAACATAGTTAGAACTGCATGCGAGGAGACTAATCCCTTGTTTGGTTTTACTAAAAATAAAATTTTTAGTATATTTTAATAAAAGTTGATGAAATACGTAATTAAAAACTTATGAGTCGCGTAAAATGTCAGTAGGATTACTCATTAATTTTAACTTCTTAAACTATAAAAACAGCCCCACTTAACATCACATGCAAATTCTAAATGATTTGAGAGGAAAGAAAGGGGAACGTTTACGTGCCCCTTTTAGCTGCCATATTACGTTCAATATCATAAATCAGCTTCTTGTGAACAAAAGTAGAAAACATCACGAGTAAGGAAAGATTTGACAGAGTACAATGGGACAAACAGCACTACATTGTCTTTGACACCACTCTAATGTTGTTTTCCAACTACAGTTTCTCCAAGAATATATATATATTTTTTTTTTTTCTAATGTTGTCCTTAATTTGTTCCATACTCGTCACCTAATCAACCAAACACCCAAACTATACCTCTATAAAACCTCAATGCCTGAAAGTTGAATTTTCAGTCATCAATCCCAACCCTTCTTTCTGAGAAGAGATAAGAGAAGAGATAGAATTATGGGTGTCTATACAATTCAATTACTGCTGGCTTTATTGGGATTCTTCATCACATTGTGTCTTCTTCCTCAGCATGCACAAGGCATAACCAGGCATTACGAGTTTAATGTATGTCATTTTAACATGATTTTGCCCCTATACGAGTCTATCCGTCCATGCTTAAAAGCCAGCTTTTTACTTGCATTTTTTCAATAGCACGACTAAAAAGCCTGCTTTTGATCATGATGGCATCTTCTATCTTGTACGTGTACCTGTGTATTTCACATTTACATTTCTTGTTGCGTTTTTTGAATTGATCTCTTGTAGATCACAATGCAAAGCGTGACACGACTGTGCCACACAAAAAGCATGGTCACTGTAAATGGGCAATTTCCTGGACCTCGCATTGTAGCTAGCGAGGGTGACCGTCTACTTATCAAAGTCACAAATCATGTTCCCAACAATATCTCCATCCATTGGTAATACTCTTAGGCTCTTAGCTCAATTTCTTCCTTTTACTATGTATTCTTGATTTATGCGTGCAATTGCACAGATGAGATAGGGGCAATGTGATCTTCTCTGATTCGTCCCAATTTTATCAAATGTTCTCGAAGGGACTTTCCTTTTACTTTAATTTCAATCAAAGAATATGAAATTTATTTATATTAGTTACTAGTTTATATTTCACTGTATTACTACAGGCATGGAATTCGACAGCTGCGTAGTGGATGGGCCGATGGACCTGCGTATATAACACAGTGTCCCATTCAAACTGGGCAGAGTTATGTGTACAATTTCACTATAATTGGCCAAAGGGGAACCCTTTGGTGGCATGCACATATTTCATGGCTAAGATCAACTGTTTATGGTCCTCTAATCATTCTACCCAAGCATAATGTGCCTTATCCATTTCAAAAACCTTACAAGGAAGTCCCCATCATATTTGGTAATCACCAATTTATCGAACACCCTTAATACTTGCTCGTGTTGCAAGTTTGAATGCTCGACTCAATAGTGCTAACAAACTTGTCGCATGCTTTTCTCTTTGAATTTTAAACATGTCCGTGACTATGTAACGTGCAGGAGAATGGTTCAATACAGATCCTGAGGCCATAATTAGCCAAGCTTTAAAAACAGGTGGTGGTCCAAATGTTTCTGATGCCTATACTATCAACGGATTGCCAGGGCTCTTGTACAACTGCTCCAACAAAGGTACCAAACCGAACCAAATTTTAACTAGACAGTACGATGGATAAGATTTTTTTTTTTTATACTGTAGAGTATTACATTTTCTTCATGTCATATGCTGCTTCTTGACAGATACATTCAAACTGAAGGTTAAGCCTGGAAAAATATACCTCCTCCGTATGATCAATGCTGCACTCAATGACGAGCTTTTCTTCAGTATTGCAAACCATACTCTCACAGTTGTTGAAGCTGATGCAATTTATGTTAAACCCTTTGAAACTGACACAATTCTTATTACCCCTGGACAAACCACAAATGTTCTTCTTACAACAAAACCTAGTTTTCCAGGTGCCACTTTTCTCATGACTGCTAGACCATATGTTACTGGACAAGGCACTTTTGACAACTCCACAGTTGCTGGAATTCTAGAATATGAGTCCCCAATTCATTCTAGCTTCTCCATCAAGAATCTTCCCCTCTTCAAGCCAACTTTACCCCCTCTAAATGACACGTCCTTCGCCACAAATTTCATGAAAAAACTGCATAGTTTAGCCAGTCGGGAGTTCCCCGCTAATGTCCCTGACAGAGTTGATCAACGTTTCTTTTTCACAGTCGGCCTCGGGACAAGCCCTTGTGAGAAAAATCAGACATGTCAAGGACCAAATGGAACCAAATTTGCAGCATCAGTTAATAATATATCTTTTGTACAACCAAACACGGCTTTACTCCAATCCCATTTCTTTGGCCAATCCAAAGGTGTATACAGCCCTGATTTTCCAATCAATCCATTCCACTGGTTCAACTACACTGGAATCCCTCCCAACAATACCATGGTTGGAAATGGGACAAAAGTTATGGTTTTGCCATTTAATACTAGTGTTGAGCTCATCATGCAGGATACTAGCATTCTTGGTGCTGAGAGTCACCCTCTTCATTTGCATGGCTTTAATTTCTTTGTTGTTGGACAAGGATTTGGAAACTATGATCCTAACAAGGACCCTAAAAACTTCAATCTTGTTGATCCAATTGAAAGGAACACGGTTGGCGTGCCCTCAGGTGGATGGGTTGCAATTCGGTTTTTAGCAGATAATCCAGGTCGGTGTAGGACTAGCTTTCTCTATCCGTTTTAAGTTTTTAGATGAAATAGTTCCACTTTTTTAACTTTATTTTGACGGTATGTGCATATTGCCCAAATAAGCTGAAAAAAATAGTTTCTTTTTAACTGAGCAAACATTAAGTTAGTAGAACCTAATAATGTCTAATCTATGTTACTAAACACGCAAATAAAGTACACAACTCATATTAACATAACAATGTCACAATCTTGACAAGAATTTCCTGTTTTTGCTACCTTTTGGAGAATTTTTTTTCTTTCTTGATTCAATTTGATAATTATGATCACCTCAATCGCGTGTTAATAGGTGTATGGTTCATGCATTGTCACCTGGAAGTGCACACAAGCTGGGGTTTGAAATTGGCATGGCTTGTCTTGGATGGAAAGCTTCCCAATCAAAAGCTCCTTCCTCCACCGTCGGATCTTCCCAAATGTTGATGATCTTGAATTTTAATTTCACTGGCCCTTGGGATTATTTCTTTGTTTTTTCTCCTCTTTCCATTTTTTACTTGTTTTTTCCCCCCTTAAAAACAGGCCCTTTCCAGTTTTGGCACTGACTTGATTCATTTGTTCATTTATTTTGGCCAATCTGAAAGTGAAGTGACTAGTGGATAATCTTTTGTAATTAATGTCATAAACAGCTCAATAAATTTATGAAAGTGTCTATCTTTTGATTTTGTTAGCATTCAATTTGATGTATTACTTTCCTTAATAAAGTAATAAACTAATCAGTTCTATTTTACTTTATTATCCTACAAGTCTTATTCTTTGATCATAAAAGTATGTCCATTAAAAAGTTAAATTCTAGCTAAAATCAATTTAAATAAAACATTTTTTTTTGAAAAATAAACTTGTTCCGTCCAGCCACCTCCTTTCAAGGACGTTTAATTGACATGTGTATTTAATAGTTGTGACCAACTACTTAATTGGGAGACAGACGTGAATGAATAATACGCATGTGAATTAAACAATGACAGACAATATTGAATTACATACTCTAAAATACTAGAAAATTTCTTGCTATTCTACACCTAAATTAGCCATCACAGACAGTGGAGAACATGAGTAGGGGGAGGATTAAGGATGTCAATCCGACAGGTCAGCTCGACTCGTAAAGGCTCGAGCTGAAAGCCCAAGCCGAGCCTCATTTTTCAGCCGAGCTTTGGCTCGACTTGACTCGGGCCAAAAAAAGTTCAATCCGTTTTTATTCAAGCCGCGAACTTCATCTCAGCTCGTTTACATACCAACATAGATTGTGATGTAGCCACAAAGGCCTTGGATCTTAATGCTAGAACAAACCACTTGAAGGCAGCCAAGTTATAGTGCCTTTTGGCTTGGATTTATGCACGGGTTCAGCACAAGAGTCGAACGTGGGAGAAGCTTTTGACACGAGACAAATATGTTAGGGATCTGGTAAATAAAAGAACAAAAAGATACGATAATGAATGATTAACCCAGAAACTAAATAAACACTGATATTACACAACGTTCGTCTTCGAAATTCCAGTTTCAAAAAGTGAGACTGTATTTATGTTCTTGATCTCTCCTTTTTTCTAACCCTTTCTATGACACTAAGAGGATTTATTTAATGATCGTTGCATGGGAGACACATGGCCTTATCTCCTCGATTGAAATATTATCTCATAGGCATCATTTCTGACTGTTTTAGCTTAGAGCGCATTAAATGCTTTTGAAGATGGAAGCCAACCTATGCCCTGTGTTGACTTGACCAACCCTTTCTATTGATTGCAAATGTTCAATCAATCATTCCAATAAGATCTTAGGTACTTTAAGATCTTCAATCATATGTCATCATTTGTCATGGTTGAACTTCGAATTCTACATTATTAAGCTTCGATTTGAGGTATAGGCTTCTGAGCATTGGTTTGAACAAGTAGTGCTTCAGCGTTGGAAATCTATCAATTTGTTTAGTGTTTTCGCTTTCCCTTGAGCCTCAACATTGAGGTGCTTCATTAATAGGTACTTTGGTAATGTTGAACCTCGGAGGTACATTGGGCTTCGACAAATGGCGCCTCGGCATGGCAGATGGGCTTCGACCATTTCTTTACTTTTTGGGCCATTGAGCCTTGGCTAGTGCGACGCAGCTAGCTAGTGCGGCTCAACAATTGTCATTAGTTCTTGGTTGTTTATTATTATCAATTGAGAACATTAGTATTTCTCCAATTATTTTTTATTTCTTTGTATTCGTAATTTTGCTGCCATCAAAAAATTGGTCTAAGTGTCACATCACTCTTTAACATCAACGTCGTTACGATAGAGAAAACAAAAATCAGTTCTGCTTAGTTTATTTTACAGTTAAAATAAAAAACTATTTTTCCTCCAATTATTTTTTTAACAACACATCAAATGTCAAGGAAGATATACACTTGGAATGTACATAATAGGCATAATGACACAAATTAAAGTCAAATGACCAAATTGAAACTCACCTAAAAGTTCAGTGACCATACCAACATTTTTCTTTTCCGTCAAAGTACCTATTTTTGGTTTAAAAATAATAGATACAGAAACCATACTGATGCGAGTAACTCGTCACTCGATCAACTCACCGCCACATCGCACCACCACTCCCACCCTTCTCCCACCTCCATACTGAACTCGCACCAGGGTCTCCGTCGTAATCAGCCCTAACGCCGGTGCCTCTGCAGCAATTATCTTAGAAAATCAAAATACTAAGAAGTTAAAATGCTACGTGTCTGCAGACTCTCACTCCACGTCACATTGGTGATAGTGGCNCTTCTCCCACCTCCATACTGAACTCGCACCAGGGTCTCCGTCGTAATCAGCCCTAACGCCGGTGCCTCTGCAGCAATTATCTTAGAAAATCAAAATACTAAGAAGTTAAAATGCTACGTGTCTGCAGACTCTCACTCCACGTCACATTGGTGATAGTGGCCATCACTTACGTCTACTTCTCGACGGTGCTGGTTTTTATCGATGACTGGTTTGGACTCGGGTCCTCACCTGGTATGTTAAACGCCACCGTTTTCACATTGCTGGCCTTCTTGTGCGTCTCCAGCTACCGTCTCGCTGCCTTCACTGACCCGGGTCGGGTCCCCGTCTCCTTCGTGCCCGATATCGAGGGGTCCGATAGTCCTATACATGAGATCAAGCGCAAGGTTCCCCTATTTTTTCCATCATTTAATTGTTATTTCAATCTTTCATACACTTGCATTGCATGTTTGTTTATTGATACTGTCTTTTTAGATGCATTTGTTATTTCAATTCATTATTTTTGAATCTTTTTTTTTATTATTATTTTTCTGGTTTGTATATCATTCTGCTTATTTTAATTTACATTCTTTTTTCAATTAGAAGACTGTTAGTGTGTGTGTAGTAATTTATTTATTTAATTTTTGTGAGTTTGATTTTTCCTTTTGATGAAATTAATAAGCTGTTAATCCACTGAATTAGTGGCTGCAGGGTAAATAGCTTATCAATGGTCGTATTTACGAGTTGTTAATTGGCTACGATATATTAATTATTTTGATTTCTAATTTGTAGGAGTTTAACAGTTGACGTTTATGCCATTAGATTCTGTTCCATTCAACAAATCTTGCATTCTTCTCAGAAACAATAAATGGATTCTAGTTGGCTGGGCAGAAGTAGAAGGATAAGAAAAAGTTAATATGTAGAGAAAATCCTCATGAAATGTTGATCTTTTATTGGTTTTGTTACATTATTGTTTATCAATCAAGTAACTTCTCCCAAATGACACATGGAAGACAGGGGAAGCCACAACCGTCTAATGGTGATGCTTTTGCCCCTTTTGTCGTGTTGGTTTAACTTTTTCTCACTGACTTAACACGTGGTTGCACGTGTTCATTTACGAATCAAGTTTTTCGTTAGAGATAATGATTGGTATCTTAATGGTAGCTTCTCCGTATGTTCATCAGTTTCGTCGTTGAGATTGATTCATTTCTCTCATGATCTCTATTTTTAGTATACATGCTATACGTTTAATGATCAATTACTGACTGTACTGATATCCTAGCAATCCCAAATTGAGAATGTCAAAGTATCATTTTCAATTTGAGCTACCGATGGACTAATGTTGCATTTGTAGACCTGAATCAGCTCTACTAAAATGGGAAACCATCTATACCACCACAAAAGAGAAGCCAAGCTCCAGGATGTTTCGATTTTTTTTTTTTTTTTTTACAAGCTGGATAGAATGAGCTTCTTGGTTCTGAAGTGCATTATTCTGCAGGGTGGTGAATTCAGATACTGCCAAAAGTGTTTCCATTATAAGCCTCCCCGAGCTCACCATTGTCGTACATGTAATAGATGTGTTTTGCGAATGGTATGCCTTGTCCATATTATCATTCATGTTTTTTTTTTTTCGATCTCCTGGATAATGTATTAAAGTGCTGCCTCTTGATGCAAGGATCACCATTGCATGTGGTTGAATAATTGTGTGGGCCATGCCAATTACAAAGCCTTCTTCGCCTTCATATTTCATGCAATCGTTGCATGCATATACTCCCTGGTAAGTTTTTCCCCTTCGCTTGATCATTTGTTGTTAACCAAGTTAAAACGGCTAAACACATTTTACCATCTTGTACCTTCTGCTATTTCAGGTTTTGCTTCTCGGTAGTCGATTTGCTTCTGAAAACTATCCTGAAGGCTTCTTAAGAATCATATATGTAATTTTTTGTGAAATCTTTTCGTTTTGAATCTGATTTTCTTGTGATGTTTGCCTCACTAAAATTCCGTGTCCAGATCATTTCAGGGTTATTTTTAATCCCTGTAAGTTTGATACTGAGTATTTTCCTTGGTTGGCATATCCATCTTATGTTACAGAACAAGACTACAATCGAGGTTTGTGAATCGCGACATTGACTTTACCATCTTGTAATTGATAGCCAAACAAATTCTTATTATCTTGATTCTTTTCCCGATTGACAGTACTATGAAGGTGTGAGAGCTACGCCTTTTGTAAAAGGACGCCGTCTTTATCCAAATCCATATAATATGGGTGCATATGAGAACGTGACATCAGTAAGATATTTGTTTACCTCTGCCTCACATTTGTTGTTGTCCCCCTATGTTTCTTGAATAATGGAAGAGTAATCGTTTATGAATCTAACCAGTTCTTATTTCTTGTACATCTATATTTGTTTGTTCGATGCTTACAGATTCTAGGTCCAAATTATCTTTGCTGGGTTTGCCCCACATCAGGAAATGTTAGTTCTGGACTTCGCTTTCGTACTAAGTATGATGAGGGGAACAGAAACGCAACGACCCCAAAGTAAACCTCGTTTTTTCTCGACTGTGGAACCATACTACCCGATGACAAACGAATGTTTAGTCTTTCGAACGAGTTGAGTTGATTAATCTGCTATTCTCTGAAGCTAGGAGGCTAGATAGGTTACTTCAGTGGAAATTCGGGTTTGTAGAGGTTATATAGAGATATACTTTATAAAATGGAAATAGACAACTTGTGCTCTCGTTAACTTTTACAGTCTCTCTAGTAGAAAGTGAAATTGTCGTAAGTTGTGACTTTTTTATCCTGTAAATCTTATAAATTTTCTAAGATATATACTGTTTTTCTTTGTATTTGATTGGTCATGCAGTGTATAATCCTCGTATTTCTATTTCATTGTCGTCATTTACTCACTTAATTCCATTTACATTTCCTATCCAATTTCAGTCTCGCCGGAAACAATCTCCAATGCTTGTAACCGCTACAAAAGTTGTTTCATGCATGTGACCTGAACTGAAACTCTGCCGTATTTTATAGGAAGTAGTCCAATTTTGGCATACGTTTTCAGATTATCTAAGTTCATGATATCATATTCGTTTATAAATTACAATTTTTTATGAAAGATAAAAAGAAAAAGGTCGGTTTTGATCTGTTCAGTTCCATTACAGTAGAGAGAACCATTTGAATTTTTGTGTAGAATTTTGATTAGTACTTGGTTCATTCCAATTTTTATTGAAACCCAATGATATCAATCCCTTCAAATTCCTTCTCCTGGTCGTCTCATTACTTTTCTTTAGGTTTTGGTATGAAAATGTGGGACTCTTTTAATAGTACGTGACATTTTTGTATTCAGATTGTTACAATAAACAAAGTAGTTGTCCAATTGATACCAAGTTTCAATCGAATCCTGGGGGCAAAACAAATATCCGTGACACGGAAGTTAACGGTTTGGACATGCCGCATCATTACAAAAAAATGTGCGCCCAATAATACTAACCAATGGCCTTTCATTTTTTGGTATCAAAATTCAACTTAAATCCCTCTTAACGAAATGTCATGAGTTCAAATTTTGGGAACGCGTTGAAATCCATGGGAGGTAAAATGAGACGAGATAAAAATTCTCGAGAGGTAAGATGGGCTTAGGCTCCCACATAGCAACAGTACGTACAGATGTTGGGTCGTTACGTTATCAATGCTCGAAAGCTCAAAACACTTGCTTGAATATTATAACAATCAATTATGAGGTCAAATCGTTACAAAAAATGTGCGCCACGGAATACGAACCCATGACCTTTCATTTTTTAGAAATTAAGATTCAACTTAAATTTTTCTTATGGAAAATGTCATCGGTTCAAACCCTGAGAACGTGATAGTAATTCGTAAGGGGTAAAATGGAACGCGATAGAAATTCGTGAGGGGTAAGATGTGCTTAAACTCCTCCATAACGTACGTAATTTAATAGTTTCGACACAGATGTTGGGTCTTTGCATCAATGCTCAAAACCTCAAAAGACTTGCTTGAATGTTCTCACAATCAATCATACGAGGGGTTTGCAGTGCTCCTCAGAATAAAAATGGATCTTCTACATATTTCAAAATGCTTTAATTAAATTTGTTTGGTATAGAATTAAATATAAAAAAAATCTTAAAATGTAAATTATTGAGATCTCTCCTTTGTAGGTAAAGTCTCGAGTTCTTAACGTTAAATTCACCCGTCCAAACATAGGAATATAGTTAAAGTTGAGTGACTAGATTGCAATCTTCCCGTACTTTTTACGTTGTACTGAACAGAAGATAGAAATTTTTCGAGACGTTTTGAGAAATGGCGCTAGTTTTCTCACTCAACTGTAATATTTCCCATAATTCATTTTCTCCCACAAACCCTAATTTCAAATTTAATCCCTCTAAATTCTCCCTAATATTTAAGCGCCATCAATATTTTCTCTCCTCCTCCAACAGTGTAATTTGATTTCTATATATTTTTTTTTCTAGAAGCAGAACACTTCAATTTTTCTCTTTCTTTAATTGTGAACGTGAAAATAATTTTTACTATTATTAATTTGTGCTTCTCTTCTTTTTCTAGAAATGGCAGTGTCGAAGGTGCTTCTCTGTTATTAATGAGTTGGAAAAAGATTCCGGTCAGAGTAATGTGTGTGTGTGGATTGGAATTTCGTAATTGTGTGTACGTGTTTATTTTGATGCTTGTAGTTGAATTAAATGTATAAAAGAGAAAAAAATTGGCCTTGTAATTTCAGATGATGAAGTGAATAATTTAGGAGTCATAGCTGCGTTGTCTATGCTGAAGTTCTACAAAAGTGAGTTGTTCTTCCATCGCAATTAGTATTAGGTTTCCTTGAATTAATTAATTTCTACTAAATATTAATTTTTGATGTAAATGGAGGAAAGATTCACTGTTTATATATATATATATATATATATATATATATATAAACTACTTTTTGATGCAAATTATTCTGAAAATTGTGTAGTTTTTGGAGTGTAAATTTTTAAACTGGCTATATATTACAGGGGAAATCTCGCCATTGTTGCCAAATAGTTGTCGTTTTGTCCCAACGTGTAGTGAGTATTCGATGATTGCTTACAAGAAGTATGGAGTTGCGAAGGGAACCATATTGACTGCTTGGCGTCTTTGTCGTTGCAATCCTCTTGGTAATACTGCTGCTTCCTTTTTTTTTTAATCTTTCACAACCATATAACCGTCAAGTTTAATAAATTTCTGAGATTGCTGTGTTTTTAGCCTGTTGATTCTATTCCTTTTATGATAAGCTTACAAATTAGAAAATGTCATCATTAAGACTTTCTGAAAATTATTAAGCCCTTATCTTTCATTTTATTGTCTTCTTTCGGTTATTGAGTGATAGTGGATTGAAATGTGACATGATTACCATATTGTTTCAATTAAAAGAAAAAACAATGCGGGTGTGAATTTGAAATGACAGGTGGATCTGGTTTTGATCCCCCAAGATGGTTTGATGAGCCAAGTCCACCGGAGGAGCAGTGAATTTATTTCAACTGGGGATGCAACAGTGTATGGTACTTCTTTTTAGTAATGTTGAGTGAATTTAGGTGTAATATGCTATATTTTGATCTTGGAGAGGAGAAATTATAAAATATATACTGAATTACTATTTTCCATTGTTTGACTACTACCAGAAAACAAGGGAGAAATGAAATGCCTGTTGAAAAACTAAGGTGCCCTAATACAATCTTCTTTGCAGTTCATTTTCCCTCTTTCTACTTGTGTTTTAAAACCTGGAAATCAAGTTTTGTATATAGTACTGGAAAATAATGATTATTGTCACTTTGGGTCCTTACAAAATCCAAGGGTAAAAAGTTGTAACTACTTCGATTCCATTGTCAACTGAAGTTGAACCTGTGAATCTAGAAACCTTGGTGTGGCTTTGTATCATGAGGAAAGGAGACACAAATGAACTTAAAAAACTTAACGGCTAATCTATAAATTATAATATATAAGGAACATGTTTACCATAGATGCTGCTGCTTCTAATATCAATATGCAGTCAACTCCATTTCATTCGATGGAACAGAAATATCGTGGAGACTGCACCACACTTGGAGTGAAGAATTTTGAATTATTGATGAGCTTCAAAAGTTATGCACGTATGTGGAAAAAAGGTCCGGCTGTATACAAATTAATAAGGATAATATTGTCAATTAAAAGTTTCAATAAATACTTAGTTCAGCTTCTCTTATAAGCTGAATGTAGAGATTTTCTAGAGAAGCTCAAAAAAGCTGTTCACTCTTTAACTTTAACGAATCATCCAAGTGCTTTTGGACTTAAATGAGCCCTCCCAAACACACAGTTACGGAAAAGAATTAACATTTCTTGGAGCATTTTGATTTGTTTCGAAAAACCCAAGATAGTAGTTCATTTATTTTTAATTTTTTAAATCCTATTTTCATTGTCTTCTGTACACAAATAGAGAGCTAACTACGTTTTGCTCTAACTAGTATTTTGGTCCAATAACTTTCTATTATTGTGATAACGGGATTCGTGAAAACAAATCTTGCTACAATGGAATTGGCTTCTATGACAATGTTCTGGACCTGATGCAGCCATTTTTATTTAAACTACCAGATTTTAATTCTTAGTTCAATAGGCATTGTATGTTGGTAATCTTCAACGAGTCTGCAGCAACTCATGCACTCTTTGAAATCTTTGAACTCTTTCAATTTGTGCATTATCTATGTTCTAAGTTCAATTCCCTTTGCATGGTTCTCTTCTCGTGCGAACTACCAGGATGTTAATTCCAGCAGACTGTAGAAAATTTAGGTCTTTGGAAAAAAATGATAAAAAAAGAATCCAGTAATGGTATGTCTATCTAATTATATGGATTGCTATTTTTGCATTTGTATCTAAACCAGGAAAGAGAGTTAAGCTTTTAGCAATAGCTTGATTGCATCGACAGGTCGATGGTTTTGTTGATTTTCTGAAGTCGTGTCTTTGATAAACTGCGTTGTGGCTAAACATTATCTGAAATTGTAGCTTTAGAAATGGTGAAGTTTTCTCATAGGAGATAGCATCGAGTAGAAAAATGTTACTTTGTTAATCGGAAGCAAAACAAGGATGATTCGGATATTAAGATCTAGCAGACTTTATGCCTTAATTACCCAGTTGAGCATTATGTTCCGGGGAATAAAGTCTGCTACATCTATCCTCCACCTGAGCATGAGATTATTGGAGGATCATAGCGTCTCTCACTCGAAATTCTTAGTTTTAATTCTCAGTTCTTGAAGAAATCCGAGTAACCCAATATGGTGCATTTCTCTGTTAAATGCAGAATAAAGTTATCGCAGCAGAATTCGAGCCCTTCACCACGGAGTTAGGGCTTTGCCCGAGTGACCTATCAATCGTCCTTAAATATCAGCCAAGGGTACTTTACGGGTTTAATTCTTTTCTGTATCTTTTTTCCTTGTTTTATTTGGTTACATGGGTACATGCGACTGCTGTATTCGACCATAAATAGTTGAAAATATGTACTTCAAACAAAAATTACTACAATACAACAAAATATATGAAATCTTCCACATGAAAATCTCAATGGATCTTCAAAATTTGTTGTAACAGAATATAAGCCTTCGACTACTGAGATTATAAATGTAAATGATAACATAGGGCAGAAGATTTTATTCTTCAGCCACAGCCAAATTGTCATATTGCCATGGGTTGAAGTCCGATAATCCAGTTTCGCTCGTTTTGATACTGCCTGATTTAGCAATGGCAGCAGAATGTTGTGCATATTTGCCATTATAGCGGTATAGTTCCAAGTCACCCCAAGGTGTGGGAGAAATTTCAGTTGTTAAGTCAAACCATTTCGGTGTAAACTGATCGCCCTTAGCTTCCCGCGTTCTCTTTTCGTCTCTTTGCCGCTCCTCTAGCCTGCAGAAGTGTTGGACGAGGAACAGATATCGAAATTATGGCATGTAATGTATCGTTGTTATATACGGAGAGAGAGAGAGAGAGAGAGAGAGAGAGAGAGAGAGAGATCACCTGCTCTTTTCTAAACCAGCTTTTGATAGGTCGCCCTTCTCAAGTGCATAACGATCTGGACGTAGGCGAGAATCAGAGGATAATAGGTTTTCAGGTGCGGTGTCGAAGCTGTTTATCTTGTGAGCAAAATGTGTATATTGAAATTTATCATTTTTTGGAACATCAGCTACTCTCCAAACCTGCACGAGAGACAGCACAATAATGCTAATGGCTTGAGTTTCTCCATAACTACCAATTTTTATCGTATGAGCTGCTAATGATTATAAAGAAACAAAATGCTAAAATTATGAAAAGGATCAGATATCATGATGCGGTTGAAGCACGACATGACAGATCACACACGCCCGTCGATTCTTCGCAAGAACACTGGTGATTTGACCGGTTCTTTTATATTTCATCCAATAGTCAAATGTTGTTAATCTCTTAAAACAGTATACCAATAAGATGAATGCAGTAGAAACGACAAGTATGCTAGGATAGAACTAATATGGCATCTCAAGATATAGTTTTAAGATAGCAATGAACCGAATAGAGGACCCACTGGGAAGAAAGTTTACTTCATCGTTGTTGTAAGAATGTGATATTCTCCACTAATTCCAGGGCAGATGATACAGGAAGTTGCAATTGGAAAAGACATCAGTTGAAAGTTCACTTTTTCTAAAGTAGTTCTACTGCTAGTCATCACTAGACACAACATAACAATAAGAAGAGTGCAGCAAAATTACAACTGCAGACATACAGCCCACTAAGGAAACAAAAGAACTTAGAATGAATGCATGTGTTATATTGTGCAACCCCACCTGATGTAAATGCTAGAGCAAGTTTAACTTCTATGAAACAGAGAAAAATATTTCTTATTTAGAACACCACCTACCCCATTATGCTAAGTAAGAATTTAGTGCAAGATGATGTTTCGTCCCAATTTTTACAAAAACTCACTTTTTCAAAACTCATTTTCAACCACACATTCTCCCATAAAATAATTTCGCATAAATCGAAAACTTTTGCTTCTTTTTTAACCATGCATTATCCAAAAAATCACTATTCAAAAATACATTTTCTTACCAAAATGGGGCTCAAACGGGGGCTAAATCAGTCACACAACGGGGAAAAGAAATACACAAGGGACAATCTAATTGAAGCTAACCTCTTTCAATTCAGTGTCTGGCATTGGTTCCCCTTCTAAGTCGCAATGTTGATAGCTCATAAACTCGTTCCACTTCCCGGTCATCAAAATTTTGGGTTCTTCGTGAGCATTATATACGTATCCATCCACTTCATAGCGGCCAGCGCTGGACAAACAGATGCATATAGATATAATCAGCAAACTGAAATTGCAAATAAAGCTAGAATGTCAATCCTTAATCTCGATGTGTACAAATTTGGGTAGGAGTGTCAAAACAAACTGGGCTGCTGCAGCCCGTGCTCGGCAGGTGCCTCCCTACGTGAGGGCCCTTTGTCTAAAAAAAGTGAAGGGGCAACAACTAATAGAGCAATGCCGACCCACTACAGTGAAAGGGCCATGCCCACCTGCCTTTTGACACCCCTAATTTGGGATAACAAGTTTTGAGGACTTCACTCGAGTACATAATAGATATTACCAAAACTACATGAAATATTAGTTTGAATCTCAAACTAAATATGAGACAACTACAAAGTAACTCAGTTAGCCACAGCTATAATGACAACAGGCATTGTTAATTATACCCGAACCATCCACAGGGTTGAAAATATAAAACAACTTTGTCTCCCGATGTCAAGTTTGTCAATATCATCTCCCCAGATGAATCAACCCAAGTTCGTCCAAATATCAGATTGTTTACTTTGGAAGGAGGCGGCATCAAATCCAGGACTATGCCAGCCTTTTTGAGAGTCAGTCGTGTCCTGCAAAATAATGCAATAAAGAGTTACAAAAACACGCTTCATAGAATCAGCAATAAATGTTCTCGTGTTTTCGTGTAAAACTGGAACTGTGCCAATGACATTTATTAGGACCAAAACTATTATGCACACGAGCAGAGGAAACATTATATCAAACACCTTTTAAACATCTTCCTAATGAACATATTATATGATAATAGCATGGACTTAGGTAAGATCAAAATACAACTTTCACCTTCCAAGAGGGTAGATATCAAGCGAGTTCCCCAAAAACTTGGTCTTCACCTTTGATGTTATATCATAAATAAAATGCTCATTTTCTGCATGTGCTGCACTTACTGGAGGATGATGGCTAACCTGTTGTGAAATTGATTTGTCAAAAACAATGTCACTAGATGTCACAAAAATGGAAACAAAATTGGAAGACACGGAAACCCTATTAAAAATCGACTGTTCTAAGAATTCAGAAGTGAATTCCATAAAAAGTAAATAGAGTATATGTAGAAATCCGAATGATTGGATGTGATTAGGGACTGTTTTAGAATAATTTCAGCACCATATTTAATTGTTTCCATAGTTAAGTAGATATTTATTTTTTCCTTATTTAGGGGATTGTTTTCCTTTTAGACTTTAACCCTTGGTTGTATATATATTCATACAAGGATGTAAATAAATTAAGACACAGAATTCGTGTGTTTCATTATCCTCTTCATAGTATCAGAGCTAGGTCCTCTCTATCCTAGTAATTCATGACAGAAATTCCTACCAATATTACGGAATCGACAACCTCTGAATCTCTTCAAAGTGAGGCAGAGATCATCTCATACATGGGCTCCAATAACATCGAAAATAGTTCCTTTCAACTCACTGTCGAGAAGTTGAACGGAAAAAACTTTCGAGAATAGGCCCAATCCATCAAATTGATAATCAAAGGAAAAGGGAAGATGGGTTACCTCACTGGTGACACTAAGAAACCAACAGAAACGACGCTTCTTCAAAAATGGAAATCGAAAAAATCCTTGATAACCGCTTGGCTCGTTAATTCCATGACTCCGTCAATAGGTAAAACTTACCTATTTTTGCCTACAGCGAAAGAAGTCTGGGACGCAGTGAAGGAGACGTACTCAGATGGAGAAAACGCATCATTGATCTTCGAGTTAAAAACCCGATTGTGGCAAACCAAACAAGGGGAAAGAGAAGTGACGGATTATTACTTGGAGATGACAAATCTGTGGCAAGAACTTGATCTCAGCCTCGAGGAAGAATGGGAATGCCCGGGCGACCGTGTACGCTACAAGAAAAGAGTGGAAAATGAATGGGTGTGTGAATTTCGGCCGGGCTTAACCGCGATTTGGACAACGTCAGGGGGCGAATATTGAGCCAACGACCACTACCCACTACATGAGAAGTTTTTGCAGAGGTATGAAGGGAAGAAAATCGCCGGAAAATCATGATGAAGACCGGCGAAGATGAAGGCATAGTGGAATCGGCGATTGTGTCTAGACGGAATGGACCTAGTTGGCTTAATAGAACTGGGAGATCAAATAATGGGGCCGCTGTTGTGAATGGGCCAAACGGGCCGATTTTTAATTTGAAGAATAGGGCTGCTGATATAAATGGGCCAAATTTTAATATGAAGAATTTATGGGCTGAAAAGACTTATAATGGACCAGTGAACCTGCAGGCATCCAAGGGCCCATTAGAACATTGCCGCAAACCCGGACACAAAGAAGATACTTGTTGGGATCTACACGGGAAACCCACTGACGGGAAGGCAAGGCAAAATCCAAGAAATCGAGGCTATCCGACATCAATTAGTTCGATTGAGAATTCCAAAGAAAGTAATTCTACTG
>CAIGRR010287768.1:0-17571 GCA_903798365.1 Fraxinus sp. 1973-6204 | reverse complement strand
TGTAGGACAACAAGGTTTCGGAAATCGAATGATGGGATGGATTAGTGGCCCGGAGGTGAAGAGTGGTGATGGAGGGGAGGAACCAAGGGTCAAGAGGCTTAAAGTTTCTTCTTCTATTGTGGTTCCACCAACTTTTACTGAATCTCTGAGCCAGGGTGATTAGTGAAAAGTATTAGACCTATGTTTGGTACGTCAAAATCGATACCACTGAACACGACAATGGACGTCAAACATCTTATATTGCCTATACTATAATCTTATGTAGTCTTAAGTACCATTCGTTTGATTGCATACATAGGGATAGATGCTGTCTACCAAAGGGTGAAAGGCTAATGCATACTTTACTGTTTTATACTTCTCAAAATTATGTATACAGTGTTAAAAAAATAAGTAGGAATATTATTGAAATTTGAGTCGATAGTTGAATTTTATTTTGTCGAATCATACTTCTATATATTTGAATCAAATCACTAGCCTAACTTCATGAGATTGTCAAAATAGGAAAAGGACATAGATATACACAAATAATCCAATTACTGAAACAAAATTATAAAATCAATACCCTAATTGTGTGACAAAAACGAAATTCAGTCCCTTAGCGCCCATGATCTACATTATTATCTCATTAAAATTTAAAAATATGATCGTTATCCATCACATCAACATTTAAATTCAAATTTTCAGCAAGTTAACATATATAGTTAAATATGCATGTATGCCCTCTAGGTTATTCAAGAGTTAATTCTTTCTAGTGAAGTCAACTGTTTAATATATAACATCACTTAATGTTTTCCACATATATTACAAGAAAGCGAATACAGTGTTTATACATACAAAAAAGATTTGAATTTCAGTATCAGTGTAACAAATGTAATTTATGTTTTAAGTGTGATTATTTAGTACTTGCTTGACAATCATTATTTGAACTCTCTTTTTTTACTTATTCATTTTCAACCACATATTCATACAATAAAATACTCTGCACGTAAATCCAAAATTATTTTTCTACTTTTTAGTCATACATTCTTCTAAAAATCACTATTCAAAATATTATTTTTCTCAAATAATGCAGGTTGTCAAACGTGAGCTTAATCATCAAGTGGGTAGTTGTATATAATTAAATACATTAAATATGAGTATGTTAAGGAATTATTAAAACAGGACATTTCTATCATAGGAGAATATTGGTGATCTCATTATTTTGGCGTGCAGGATATGGACACAGCTTGATGGAGAAATTACGAGTTGGTAATATATAAATATAAATAAATAACTATTTTCTTTCTAATATTATTTATGGTACCAAAACAGGTATGTTCGAAGTTCAAATATCCTTATAACACATCTATGAAAAGCAATGCTTTTGGATTTTAAAGAAGAAAAATTGAAATTGCTTGGTCTGCAAGTCGAGTAGCTTAAACTTGCAATGGGGTGATATTATGATCTACTATGAGAGAAACTAAAACCAAATTGTGTTGTTAAATTGTTGCTTTTTTTTTCTTTTTTTTTTTTATTTTTATCGCAAGTGTACAATATCGTAACAAGTAATACAGTGAACTTGTTTCCACGAAAACTATACTTCAAACCTTAACTAAAATTTTATAACTTCTATTTGATGAAAGTAAACAATGATTTATGTGTTGATGTGAATTTTTTATTTAACAGTTTAACTTAATTAAAATACACACAAAGATTTGTTGAGATTACAAATAATGCATGGAAATGAGGGACGAACAATTTCACCTATTGATCACCTTTAAGTCTTAATTCAAGAGCCTAATGTAGTGTTCGATCGAATTCTTTTATGGTATTCAATTTACCCCCTTTGAGTTCTCATTGAACCTATTTAATTATTACAATCACATATCTCTATGTGAATCTACCTTAGTTAAACGAAATATTATAACTAAGAATTCCTGCGTAATTGCAATATTTAGTATATGTATCTCTACACATTATATTAAATTACATGATTTTACTATATGGTCTAAATCTCAAACTCACCTCTCGATTCGTAAAAGATTCACAAAGTCATCAAATTAGCGATAAGTGATTTAATGCATTAAACTCATAGTAAAATCAACACATGAACGATAAAAATACCAAGAATCTTGAATAAAAGACATAAAGGGTTTTCAAGTAGATTACATCGTTTACCCCAATTTAAAGTTTAGCCACTCATAATAAATAAAGAAGAAAAAAAAGAGTTGATATTGAGTACATCACCGGATTTTGAATATAGATGTAGAAAAAGAAATAAAGCTTACACCAAAATTTTCTCCTTTTTCCAATCAATGTTTCAAAGATTGAATCCCTTGATATTTTCATGCTTTGAATTATGCTCATCTTTGGTTGTATCTTATTTTCTCAATGTGTGGAACCCCATAAAAGTACCTCTTTTATTCAATTTATACTTCCCTACACGATTTTCTAAAAAATAGTCTTTCTGGACTTTTCGCGACCTAAACATCATAACCATAAAATAGGCGACGCAACACCTAAGCACTAGGAGGCAGCGCCTAGGCGCCACGTCCAGCGCTAGGCGCTGCATCTTTGAAAAAATGGCTTCTTCCGGGCAAACATAGCGCCTTGGCACTGATTCGCTATTCCAAACTCTGTGTCTTTTTCAGTATTTATATCATAACTTTTTCTTTCGATATTCAATTAATGAGATTCAAAATGCGTTGGAAAAAAAACTCAAAGGGATACAACTTTGTTAGAAATAGCCATTTTTCAATGCGAACGTAACTGGGCCAAAAAAGGGTCTCATTATCCAACTAAAAATTAGGACATCTTTGTGCAGTTGAAAATTGATTTGTGAGAATATTTTGACCATATTTTCACTCATTTTGATTTTTAATTGTATCCAATTGACCCCTAACATTCTTGAATATTCATAGTAAGCTCCTACACAACTTTTGAGTATTTGCGCTTAAGTCCCCAAACTTTGGATCTTGCAATTTTTCTCCATTTTTCACTTCTTTCTTTCAATTCACTTCCATTCATCGAGTTTCACCTGATAACACATTATATAATAAATCAGGCTATAATTCCATTAAAAGAATTACGAAATGTCAATATTTTGAAATCCGAATAAGTGTATAAAATACATTTATCATAAATCAAGAACTTAAAAGGACAAGTACAAACAAAGTCTCGTGTCCACTAGACTTGGGGGTAGATAATCAATTTTACTTTAAAGGAGATTAATGAGTCGCTCCACCTAATAAATTGATCTAAAATGAAATCACAATCAAAATTAGACCCCAAAATAAATAATAAAGTATAAAATGAATTATCAGTGGAAGCTAGTTGTGCACACATAAGGTTGTAGTATTCGACATAGTCTCAAGTGGGCTCACTGACCCCGAATGAAGTTGAAGACATGAATTTTAATAGTGTATGTGATACTAATTGGTTTAAGAAAGATGGACATATATAAATCATTGGTTGCTAGGGGGAGATGTAGTATTTCATATTTAGAAAGGAGGGTATTTAGCACAAAAAGTTTCCGTCATTTGCATTCACTACGCAAATCGTCAACATCGTTTCAAATTTGGTTTTTCTTGTGGAGTTGGTCCCTTTCATCTCATTGGTGCAAAATGTCAATTACTTTCATTGCACAAAATGTCCTTGTAGTCTATTTTCGCCAGTAAAACATTGTAAAAGAAATAATATAAAAGTAAATAAATAACAGCAGTTAAAGTCTAAAACTTTTCAAATAATGAAAATGAATTCCACTTAAAATAATTTAAAACATATTAGCAAAAAAAAATAGAAAAACATCTTCCAAAAAAATATATTATCCTTTTAGCTGGGTTTGAATTAGAATAGTTAGGATTGGGGTCTAGATTAACATCTTGAATGAACCCTCTAATGGAAGAAGAAATCACATGTTCAGACATCATTTTGTTAGGCAAAAGAAATCAGAACAATATATATATATATAATGAGAACAAAATCTGAGCTCCATTTTTTCGAGAATACATTTTTTTCAAAACTCATTTTCAACCATACATTCTCCCATAAAATAATACACGCATTTCAATTTTTTTTTTTTACCACATATTCTTCAAAAATCACTATATCATAATATATTTTACGTCAAAAATGGGAATCCAGGGGCATATATCAACAATAAGAAGATAGAAACAAGAATTTCTTGAAAATAGCTAAATCCCAAAAAAGTTCTTGTAACTTCCCTGAAAACAAAAAGATATTGGAATACGAAACTTGATTACAAAAAATAGCTAAATTCCTAGATGATGCCACAGTAAGATGGAAAGAATGGATGGCGGTGGTGGCCGGTTGCAAGGTACGGAATTGAATAGGGAAAAAGAACCAATTTTTTTCTTTCTATTTTTAATTATTTACTTTTTTTTTTATACTTTTGATTATTTTTTAATTATTTTAGTGGTGTTATTATTGGTGGGTAGAGCATGGGGAAGGTGAGGTTAATTGGGAAGATGAAATATTCTTCATTTATTAAAATGTTTTAAATTATTTTACGTGAGACTAGTTTGTATTTTATAAAAAAAAATGGAATTCTAGCTGCAATTATTTATTTTTTTCTATTTGTTTATTTAAAGAGGAGGTAAATTAGGGATTTTACAATCCTTTAACGGAGAAATTAAAATGTAAGGACATTTTGCACTACCTACTCATATTTGACGGAAATGTCCAATTCCGTAAGAAAATGTTGAAATGAGAGTGGAATTTCCAAATTTGAAAAGATATGAATGATTTATGCAATGAGTACCAACGATTTGGACATTTTGTGCTAATTGCCCTTAGAAAATATAAACGAAGTCTCACATCGTATAAAATAGAAGATTGAGTTTATAAGTAAATTGAGTTACTCCATTTAAAATAATTAATCTTATGAGATGTATCACAAAAAATATAAATAAATAAATTTAAATTAAATTATCTAACGACGTCCTTATTCGTGTTTCTTTCATAAATATTAGGTCCCTTTCTTCTAACAAACATTTATAGTCATACATAGAATTTTGTAGACTGGATGTCTAAGGGGGGTTCATCTAAGTTCCAACGACAAACAAATCAATAGCAATTAGCAAGCATAGGTGATTATACATAAATGTTATTACTAATGTTGCCATCCAAGAAAAACAAAGCTGCTGTGTACAGAAAAAAAGTGTTGGTCAGAATTTTTACAAATAATACTTGACTGTCTCCTATTGGAAAATGGCAAAAAAAGAAAAGAAATAGACCAAATAGAGGCTGCCACCATCTGCAAGAAAAAAATTGTTGAAAGCTCCGAGCCGAACTCTCATGTCGGATTAACAGTGGCCCACTTTAGTAGGGCCAAAAACCTTCAAAAAAAGGATAGGGACGAACTACCAAGGTTGGATGAATGTTTCATACCGAATCATTTAGGTTAGACACCGTAAATTTTAAAATCTAAATACATTAAAAATGAATTTTAATTTCAATATTGTAACTCTAAACAATAAATAGTCAGAACTTACTATAATCAATTTCTAAATGCTCTGACTGCAACGTGTAGGTGATGCTGTGTTCGAGTAATTTTAAATAAGTATGAAATTTAATTAACAGGCTAAAAGCTCGAACACCAAATGTAACGTGGTAAATCTCAAAGGAAGACATCAACTGATAAGTACGTTTTATACACTTATTTAGGGCGCAAATATGAACAATTGTTGGTAAATATATTGAAATATGACTTAATTCTATATAAATTATGTTTTTTTAGATAACATTGATGAACATGGTGGAATTTAGGAAAAAGAAGTGAAAAATGACTAAAATGGAAGAAAGCCAAGGTTAAAGGACAAAAGTGCAAATAGTCAAAAGATGACTCGTAAGAAGAGATGAAGATGTGAAAGAGTAAAAAAACCAATCTAATGAAGACATGAAGTGTTTGAGGAAGAAGAAACGAGTAAAGAGATCATGAAACAAGAAAATGGAGTTCGGGACCAAAACGCAAAAAATGAAAGTTTACTTGAACTATGCTATATCATTAAAATGTACTATGCAATAGTATAGAGTATTTTCGGAGAAAAAAATCTGGTTTCTTTATATGATTCTAACTTTTTATGTAAACAAATCTTACGACGTATTTTAAAGACTTAGGGCCGTCCAGAAGTAATTACCACGCATTACAACACATTCTAAGAGATTTTGGGAGCATAGAAGGAGGCAAGAAACACGAATATCAATTCTAAAACTCGAAAATTCAATTCAAGCTTTAATTGGATGATGTCGATTCTTCAATTTTTCTATTGTTTTCTTTCTCATAACATTTTAAGTTAGTTTTCTTTGTGTTAGGAGAACGATGAACCATGTAATATGAATTTTTAATCTTTAGTTTTACATACTTGACATTGAAACACGTTTTTGGATATTGAATTATTTATATAATTTTATTTTCTCCACAATTATTGTGCACGCTAGTTGTGTAAATGTGATTGCATATTTTATACATTCAAAAGAAGGAACATATGTTCGACGTATATAAATTGTCATATGGTCCAATAGGGGATAAAAATATATTGCTAAATTCAATGTGAATATTTTAGTGTTCATAAAAATTCATTCACTCTTATATGTTCGCATCCGTCGTAGAAATATAGTTGGGTCAAATATGAGAGTAGGTTTAACATTACTCGAGAGAAGTGGTTAAATAAAATAGGAACATTGATTCGTCAAAATTTAATCGCGTTTGTCAAAGTGTAGAACTAAGGTTAAAAAGGATTATTATATGGAAATTTGGGAACCTACTGCGTTTGTCATTTATTAAACATATTAATTTACATTTAGTTTAGTTACTTTACTCAAAATTTCATAAGTAGATTATTTTAGTTATAATTTTGTCAAAAAGAAACACAACACATTATTCTTGTTTCGGATAATGTCATGATAATTACAATTAAACTAATCAATCTTCGTGAGACAATACTTGGACTAAAAATTCACTTTATTACTTGCTAATGAATTGTATACCTGTGGTGGTTTTAATTCAAAATATATTTTCGAGAACAATTTTTTGGCGTCATTGTCGGGGATTGAGTTTTAGTTTGATTTTATTTACCTCAACACTAATTCGAGCATTTTTAGTTGTTTATTTCCTTCAATTTTAGTTTACCTAAGTGCTACTATTGTTTTTCTTTCAGATCTTGTATGCGAAGGTCGCTTGACAGTGAATTGATTCCAGATGATCCAAAAATCGAATGCATCTTTCATCATAGATAAAAGGAAAATAAGAGCAGCCTAGCAAAAAGACCAAAAATAGCAAGTACAAATGGCTAATGAGCAAAACAATCCGATAGTTTAAGTCAACGAATACGAAGCCACTTATGAGGGAAATATACTTGTTGGGGATTTCATGACACCACATATCATTCAAAATCAATTTTATGATAGAGCTGATGAGAATCCACATATACAAGTATCTCGATTCTTGGAGATATGTCAACATTTTTGATATCAGGGTATTTTAGATGATGTCATTAGATTGAAGTTGTTCCCACACACTTTGCATGATAAAGCACTTGAGTGGTTAGATTCTCAACCCATCGCCAGTATTAACACTGGAATGATCTAGCCCAAATGTTCTACATAAGACTTTTCCCACTGACCAATATAACAAAGTTGAAGCATGACATATCTATCTTCTGTGAAAGTGAATCAGAATCTTTTGATGAAGCTTGGAACGGGTTCAAGAACATGCTTCGGAAGTGTCCTTATCACGGTATTAGCAAAGGACTCTAGGTCCAATATTTCTATTTAAGATTGCTTCCATCTTTCAAAAGCATGGTGAATTATTCGTCTAACGACTCATATCTACAAAGACAATTGAAGAAGCTTTGAAATTATTTGAGGCAATGGCTATTACTTCAGCCATGTTGGCTTTTGAGCGAGTTGTTCAAAAGAAAGAGCTAGGCGCATACGAGATGGATGCTTACTCAGCTTTGTCAACGAAAATAGATTCATTATTTCATAAGGTGGGGAGCATATCGCAGACTGTCAATGCAACACAAGCCAAGAAGCTAAGTTGTGAAAAGTGTGGGATAGAACAGATTGTCCTATTCTGGCACAAGGAATGGAACAAGTGGATTTTACACAATGGGGACAACGTAATAGAATAATCCACATTCAAATACTTACAACCCAGATTGGAGGAAGCACCCAAATTTCTCTTGGGATAATCAGAATCAAAATAGGCCACATGGTTAGCGTCAACAGCAGGAGATGAAGTTTCGGTTGGAAGAGATGATTGGGAAATTTATGGAAAAAACAAATCAATAGGAAGCTAATAATCAGTTCATGAGGAAGACTGAAACAACTCCCAAGATCGGAGTGTTGCTATTAAAACCTGAAGACTCATTATGGACAGATGGCACTTTCTATGACTAGCAGAGCACCAGGTTCATTACCCAACAATATAGAAAACCAACATCAAGGAACATGCCAAAGCAATAACAACCAGAAGTGGGGTACAATTATCGGAAATATATATCAAGAGGTCAGTGGTGAGTAAGGAAACATCACATTTTCCAGATGAGGAGCTGTGGAACAGACTAATCAGACAACAGAAGCATATGCTAAAGAGTGTTCAAATACACCACGGGTTAAGGTAACAACTCCTATCAATCCTTACGAGCATCCTATTCTATTTCCATAGAGGTTGAAAAAATACAAATTAGACCAACGGTATACAAAATTTCTTGAGGTCTTTAAGAAACTCCACATCAACATTCCATTTGTTAAAGCACTCATCCAAATGCTTAGCTACGCCAATTCCTAAAGGATATCATATCCAACAAACGTAAATTGGAGGAACATGAAACGAATGTTGACTGGGGAGTGTAGTGCCAAAATCCAGAAAAAGCTATCTCCAAAGTTAAAAGACCTAGAGAGTTTTACTGTACCCTATACAATTGGAAATGTTATTTTGATAAAGCTCTATGTGATTTAGGTACAAGTATTAATTTGATGTCACTTTCTGTTTTCAAGAAGCTTGGATTAAGAAAGGCCAAAGCAACCACGGTAACTTTGCAGCTAGCTGATCGATCTCTTCTTCATCCAAGAGGGATCATTGAAGATGTACTGATTAAAGTGGAAAACTTCATCTTGCCAGCAAATTTTTTCACTTGATATGGAGGAAAACAATGATGTTCCACTCATATTGGGCCAACCATTCCTAGCTACATGAAGAGCTCTTATTGATATTCAAAAAGATCAATTGATTTTGAGACTTGGCGAGGAGCAGATTTATTTCAATGTCTTCAAAGCTATAAAATTCCCTACTGAGTTCGACGCTGTTTTCAAATAGATGTAATTAAGAAGGTGGTCCAAGACACATTTCTGCTACCTAACCCGTTTGATGCATATGAGGCATGCATTGTACATTCTCAATCGACTCACACTGATTCTTCTCAGATCGAGGTATGTGCAAGGTTTCTGGAGACCAATCTACCATAAACGCATAAATGCCATTTTGAGGAGTTGAGAACTGATCCTACTAAGCCAGTACCGTCCATTCAACAACCTCCTAAATTGGAACTCAAGCAACTACCACCTCATCTTCGATATGCTTATTTGGGAGAGTCCTCTACACTCCTAGTAATTATTTCAAATTCAGTCAGTAAGGTGGAGGATGAGAGGTTACTTTGGGTACTCAGAGATAATAAGACAACCATTGGATGGTCTATTGCGGATACTAAAAGAATCAATCCTTCACTGTATATGCATCAGATCCTCATGGAGGAGGATTTTCAACCAAGTGTAGATGAACAGCGGAGGCTAAATCTAAACATGAAAAAAGTATTTAAAAAAGAGGTATTGAAATTCCTGGATGCAGTTGTCATCTATCCAATATCAGACAATGCATGGGATGTTCATTCCCCGCTTTGCTAGATGATTATTTCTGGCCTCGCGAGATGTTTACCCCTCGCTTCTCACTATCTTCGAGCTTAGCAATAAGACCTCGTCATT
This sequence comes from Fraxinus sp. 1973-6204, assembly GCA_903798365.1. NCBI lineage: Eukaryota > Viridiplantae > Streptophyta > Magnoliopsida > Lamiales > Oleaceae > Fraxinus > Fraxinus sp. 1973-6204. Next base: position 7,590 of record CAIGRR010287768.1, on the reverse strand, counting down.
CCGAGATATCGAGCCTAGCTCTAAGATCTCATATATTCGAGGCCAGTTTATCAAACTCCGATAGTTTGAGAGCTATTCGCGGGATGTCTATTCCTCGCCTCACCAGAAGATTATTTATGGCCTTTCGCCAATTCTTGTTCTTAGCTTTGCGAGATGTTTATTCCTCACCTCTCACTATCATTGAGCCTAGTTGTAAGACCTCGTCATTTCGAGGCCAGTTTATAAGACTCCGATAGTTCAAGAGCAATATGTGGGATGTTTATTTCTCGTCTTGTTAGATGCTTATTTCTGGCTTCGCGAGAAGTTTATCCCTCGCCTCTCACTATCGTTGAGCCTACCTATAAGACCTCGTCATTTCGAGGCCAACCTAATTGTAAGACATCGTCATTTCGAGGCCAACCTTAGCCTAATTGTAAGACCTCATTATTTCGAGGCCGTCAGCCCAGCTGTAAGACCTTATCATTTCGAGGCCAGTTTATAAGACTTCGATAGTTCGAAAGCAATATAGGAGATGTTTATTCCCCGCATCGCCAGAAGTTATTTTCTGATTTTACGAGATGGCTATAGCATCTTGAGTTCCTAGTTTCTTGAATAAAGGAAGATGAGATCTCTTGAAGTCTTCGTTCCTTGAATAAAGAAAGATGCGATATCTTGAAGTTCTCGTTCCTTAAATAAATGAAGATGCAGTATTTTGGGGTCCTTATTCTTTGAATAAAGAAAGAGGTTCGACCAGGAACCTACAAAATTAAAAATATGGATGGAAAAGCACTGCCTCATCCATGAGATGCAGAGTATTTGCGAAAATACAACCAGTAATAATGTAAATATCCAGTTTGTACTGTTCATGCAATGAAAGTGACTTTTATCTCAATGTTTGGAAAACTAAAATACCTCCTATTGACAAAAGTCCAAGGGAAAGCCTCTTCATAGATGATACGTCCCTATGAAGAGAAGTGTGAGTGTTTCGATGAGGAGCTGGATCCTAGGATGGACCACCTCTAAATTCGCGAAGTGTGACACATGCCTTTAACAACAAAAGTTGTTAAGAAAGCGTCAGCATGGGCGAACCGCTCAACCCCATGTTCAGAATACAAAGTTTGCAATATAAGAATTAAATTTACTCAAGCTAAAAATAATAAAATACCTCATATTGACAAAAGTCAAAGATGAAGTCTCTTCATAGATAATCTGCCCTTTTGAAGAGACGTGTGGGCACTTTAACGAGAAGCTGAATCCCAGGGTGGACCACTTTTTGAACTCGCGAAGTGTGGCACATGCCTTTAACAACAGAAGGTGTTAAGGAAGCCTCAGCATGGGTAAACCGCTCAACCTCATTCTCAGGAAAGTTGCTAATGTTGGTAAGGTAAAATTGTTCTAAAGCAAGTTCATTAAAAAATTATAAATCATCTCATATCAACAAAAGTCAAAGGGAAAGCCTCTTCATAGATGATCCATCCCCATGAAGAGACGCGTGGGCACTCTGACAAGGATCTGAATCCCAGGGTGGACCACCTTTAAACTAGCGAAGTGTGACACGTGCCTTTGACAATAAAATTTGTTAAGGAAGCCTTATCATGGGCGAACCACTCAATCTCATGCTCAGGAAAAGGATAAAAGGCAAGCGAACTACCTACACTTGTGCAAATTATAAATAAAGTCAGATAAAAGACTGAAGTGCTAAAGAGCCTCAGTTCATAAACATTGATGTGCTTAAGATCAGAAACCTATTAAGGTATATGACCTTCTAACACATGCAAAATTGCAAGTTTAATTATGTTATTAAGGTTCAATATGTATAAGTTCGACATTATTGTCAGTTCCATGTTATTATAAGTTTAATGTCACTATATGTCTAATGTTATTATAAATCTGATGTAACTATGAGTTTGATATTATTATTGGAGTAGAGTAGAATCGAATTACACCGAAGAGCATGGCAATACATTAAACAAAAACAATAAGTACGAAAAGTAAATAACACCGATACATTAGCTAAAAGCATTTTATTTATTTAATTAACAAATATACGACTCAGACTTGGGGGACTATTGTGATACTAGTATCTTAGTATCATTACATTATTACTACTAGTATATACATTATATTATTGCTGCTGAATACGTACTTTACATCACTGCTAGTAGGTTATGATGCATATTATATCTCGGAGGAATTTGATGTCATTATTTACTTTATTGTCATGAGTAATTTGAAGGGCAAATGGACCCCAAATTTATTTGGTATATATGCAGTGGATATAATGTATTGTATTACATGATTGTTATAGTCCATATTACAGAGGAGACATTGTCGAAGTTTTAACAAATTATATATGACACTTTTCGAGGTAGTTCGTAAGTCCTCGATTATCCGAGCTACGTATATTTTCTGAGGCAATTCGTAAATCCTCACTTATTGGAGCTGCTTACATATTTGGGACCAACGCATATTTTGAGGCTATTCGTAAGTCCTCGCTTATCGAAACTATTTATATTTTTTAGGCAATCTGCAAGCCTCACCTACTGACAGCTTATATTTTAAAGTTCGACCCGTACATGAATGTACGATTCAGACTTTGGTATATGTGAAATGAATTTATTGTATTGTATTACAGGATTGTTTTAGTCCATATTACAGAAGATATACTGTCCAAATTTCGACAAATTATATGTGCCACTTTTCGAGGTAGTTTTTAAGTCCTCACTTATCCGAGGTACTTATATTTTCTGAGGCAATTCGTAAGTCCTCACTTATTGGAGCTGCTTGTGTATTTGGGACCGACGCATATTTTCGACGCTATTCATAAGTCCTCACTTATTGGAACTATTTATATTTTTGAGGTAATCTGCAAGCCTCACCTATTGACAGCTTATATTTCAAAGTCTAACCCGCACATGAATGTACGATTCAGACTTTGGTATATATGCAGTGGATTTATTGAATTGTATTACATGATTGTTTTAGTCCATATTATAGAGGAGATACTATCGAAATTTCGACAAATTATATGCGATACTTTTCATGGCAGTTCGTAAATCCTCTCTTATTCGAGCTACTTATATTTTCTGAGGCAATTCGTAAGTCCTCACTTATTGGAGCTGCTTGCATCGAGCTTCAAAAATAGAAACGTCAACCCTAGACTGTCGCCTCTCTCTTGTTCGCCAAGCTGTCGTTCGACTGTCACTGAGCCCTTGCTCGAGCGGCACTGTTGTCCGAAAAAAATTTAATTCGTTTTTTAAAAGCTTTTTGCCCGGCCGATTCATTCCATAACCTACCTATAAATACTCTAAAGCCACATAATCTATTCTACAAGGTTGAACATTGAGAAAAACATATGCTGTAAGATCTTTTTCAACTATTTGGGGTCAAGTTAAGAGGAGACCGAGACCTCACTGTCGAGGAGTTCAAGAAGTTCGAAGACTTTCATGGACTGAAAGGTGAGTATGCCATGGGTTCATACTTTCATGCTTTGAAGAAGGCTCAGGAATTCATACATTCAAGGCCTGATATAAAGCCTTAGGACCTGAAGATTATTCTTGAGATCGTTGAAGACCTCGAGCTCTCGAAGTCTGAAGACGCGATCGTTGATCAAGAGGTTAATATCAAAGGTGAGGACGCCGAAGATGGCTATCTGAACTCGACCAATGGCCCAAGGGCTAGATTAAGCCTTTACCTTTCAATTTATTTTTACTTTCAACGAGTATGACAATCTTTTTGTAATTCGATGTATGTTGCCTTATGAATATTCCTTACCGTTGTTTTGTAATTAGGGTAGAGTACTAATCAAATAGGACAAGATTAAAATAGATAATCTCAATGATTAGTATTAATTTTACCTCAACGTCTTGTATTGAAGCATTATCCTCGACTTCTTGTATCGAAGTATTATCCTCGATGTCTCATATCGAAGTTTTATCCTCGATGTCTCGTATCAAAGTTTTAATGTGAAGTAATTATCCTGGCTATTTGCCCAAGGTATTTTCTCAATGACGGTTATCACTAACTTCTGTAAGAGTGATAATGAAAGTCCTCGAGTAACCTTGAGGACTACATGGAACCCATGGATTATTATTTTAGCAAGCTCGGGATATTCGTACGGTCAATATGTTTACTTGGGGTTGAGACTCTGGTGATGTATGCACTGGGCAATCTTGAGGATTCTTGCAGCTAAGATGCTTCCAAAGGGCAAGGCTAGGCTTAAGTACTTGCATGGGGGCAAGGCTAAGGTGCTTGCACGGGACAAGGCTTAGGTACTTGTGCAAGGCAAGGCTTATGTTCTTGCACGGGGCAATGCTTAGATGCTTGTACGGGGCTAGGCTAAGATGCTATTAAAAAAATAAATTTTATTGGGATAAGATCCCAACCCCAACTAATTAAAACAAAATCCTCCTACTTAAAAATTGGATATGGGCACACAAGCCCAACCATCTGAAAAGTAAAAAAAACGTAGGGTATGCAAGCTTGACAAACCAAAGAAAAGAAAAAACTACTAGGTAGAGGTAAAACAAACTACTTGTAATAAATCTTCAAATTATCAGCATTCTACGGCTTGGATAGTGGTCTTTTCGATGTGTCTTGACTACCATGTCGTTGACGTAGACCTCAATATTTTTTCCATTCAACTTAGCAAAGATTTTGTTGAAAAGCCTCTAATAGATTGTCCCTGCATTCTTCAACCCAAACAGCATCACCCTATAACAATATATGGCCGAGTCAGCCATGAAAGATTTTTTCTTGATCTTCATCAGCCATGAAGATCTGTGATATCCAAAAAATGCATCAATGAAGCTGTATAATTGATGGCCCGACATGCTATCCATAAGGTTGTCGATCCAAGGTAGGGGATAGTTGTCCTTTGAGCATACCTTATTAAGATCTGTGAAATCAATACATACTCTCCATTCGCTGTTGGCCTTCTTGACAAGGACAACATTAGCGAGCCAGTAGGGATATTGAACTTCCTAAATAAATCGAGCACTGATTAATTTACCAATCTCCTCTCGTATGACTTCGCGACGCTCTGATGCAAACTATATCTTCATATGCTTGATTGGCTTAGCTTCTATGCTAATATTAAGTTTGTGGACCGCTACCTTGGGGTCTATCTGAGGCATATCCTAAACCTTTCAGCGAATACATCGATATTGCAGGATAGACAGCTTATAAGTTCAGCCATAAGGGTGACATCAAGATTTGGACCAATCGTCACCTTTTTACAATGCTCGAGCTAGACCTCTACCACTTCCTCCACAGGAGCAAGTCTTCCTCGTTAGTCAGGCTCGAGCTCGGATGACGAGATGTACATGACACTAGCGCTTATTCTCCGGACACTAGTGATATAGCACTATCTAACAGTTAACTGGTCTCCATGCACAATCTCTACACCATTACTTGTAGTAAACTTCATAGCAAGGTGGAAAGTGGAGACAATAGATTTGATCTTGTTGAGCAATGGCTTTCGCAGAATGGCGTTGCAAGCCATTGAAGCACGAACTACCTGGAATATCATAATTTTTGTGACTTGCTTCTGATCCGATCCCTAGGTAAGAGGTATATTGACGACTCCTTCCTGGATGATTGTACCGTCTCCAAACCCGAATGGAGTTTTAACTGATTTGAGCTGATCGGCTGAAATCTCCATCCTAGTGTATGCCTTATGAGAACGTATGTTGGTTGAGTTTCCATTGTCGATCATAATCCTCTTTACCTCAAAATTATCTATGATGGCTGATATCACCTAAGTATCATCGTGAAGATGTGACAAGCCCTCCAAGTCCTATAACCCAAATGTAATGTCTTCAAGGTTATCATGAACTTTCTTTGAAGTTGGGATGTATTGTCTTGCATACTGCTTACGTCCACTGTTTAAGTCTCCTCCTGATGTTATACCCCTGACAATAATGTTAATCGTTCATGTTGTGCGCTTTTCATTCCATCTTCATTTAGGTCCTTTTTCCTTATCACGATCGCTCTTTGGGCGGTTGTCATAACTGACGTATGCACTTAGGAATCCTCTTTTGATTAGTGCCAGAATCTCTCGCTATAAGGCTTTGCAGTTCTTCGTAGTATGCCCATGATCCTAATGATAATTACAATACTTGCTCTTATCTCAAGTATTAGGAGGGGATTGCATCATTAAAGGCCGTTTAAGCTCCTTCATATCATTGATCTCCATCAGAATTTTAGACCTAGAAGTGATTAGCTGGGTGAATAACATCGATTGTGTTTCCTATCTCTGCTTATTCTTGAGAACTTTTGGATGGGGATAGAATCATGTTGTCTTTTCTGTTCGAGTTTTTTGAGATAGGATGATGAGTTTTTCTTGAATTCAATGTCTTTTCCATATTAATATACTTTCATCGTGGGTGAGGAGCTCAATCACTGACCTCTTCGGGGTTTTTGATAGAGACATTTTGAACTCCTCACATCTTATGGAATATGTGAGGATGGAGATTACTGATGTGATATAAAAGTTGAGTATCTGAAGTTACGTAAGGATTCGTTCGGCCTTTGATGGAGCTGCATGAGTAAAGCCGTTGTTTTCTTGATGTGTTTGCTACTTGCAAAGAAAGCAAAAAACTGGTCGGCCAAATCAGAGAATGAAGCAATGGAATTGGGCTCTAGGGTAGAAAACCAATCCCTGGCAGAGTTAGTCAAAGTATGTGGAAAAGCTTTGAACATCACCGGATCTGGAGCCACCTGTAGATTCATGATGTCGGTATATACGTTAAAATGATTGATTGGATCTATAGTTCCGTCCTACTCTTTTATGCGGGGATACTTGAATCTGTCTAGTAAAGAGAACGACAAAATCTTTGGGATGAACGGGGTGTTAAGAGCGAAACTTCTTGACCCCTGAGTATTTCGAAGCATACTAACTGCATTTCCATCATGTATGATCTTAGAGGGTTTAATGGAGTCTACAGTAACTGATCTCGAGCTCGAGCTCGAGCTCGTGCGATGTACGTATGTGGTTCCTACCTCACCAGTGCCTGGAACGTTACGAGGAGGTCGAGCTTGAGCATCTGCCATAAAACCTCCACATGGTGCTGGTACTGGATGAAAAATTCTTTGACTCGGTAACTAAGTTAACTTAGCAAACGGAGCCAATGATGCTGCCAAAAACCGTACCTATTGATTTCCAAGCTTGACAACTGAGAATGAGCATGAACGAGATCTTGCGATACTTTAAACAAAGGAATCAAGGTGTTTTCTCATTGCTCCTCCAATACTTAAGTTAGAGAGAGAATTTATGCGTGAGGCTATAGAATAAAAATTATGTAAAATATGTACCTGAATAATGAATAATAGTTTTGTATTTGTAGAGGTAAGTAGTTTATTTCTAGTAGGACTTGGTCAGCTATATTTCCTTATCCTTAGAAGTCCTTGTTCACGAAAATATGTTTCGGACTAAAATTACCACAAGTGCACGGTTCGTTGACAAGTAATAAAGTGGAAATCTCAGAATTTCGAGTATAATCCCATGAGGATTGATTTCTATTACCAAGACCTTAACCGAATCTGTAAAACCCGAGATGATATTTGACGTAAATTTTAAAACTAATTTATGATTAACATGCAATTTAAACT
>CAIGRR010287642.1:0-12959 GCA_903798365.1 Fraxinus sp. 1973-6204 | reverse complement strand
AATGACGTGTCAAATGTACATTCATAATAACTAAATAATTGACAAAATAGCTAATGATAATATTGTTCAAATGATTAATAAATTAAATACATATTGAAAAACAAAAAGTAGTGTATTATTGAAATTATTGAATTATAATAAAGATAGAATCATTTAAAAAATAATTCTCCACTCCTGGTAAGTTTAACAAATACTGTATTTACAATATATACCGGATATGCAACTTACGTATTTGCAACTTACCGGATATGCAACTAACATGCCGTATCGAATATGTAACTCGGCAAAATCTTTTTAATGAATTTAATTTACTATTTAATCAATTAGAATGAATTTGTCAAATGTGCATTGATTATAACTATATAATTGACAACATAATTCATGATAATATTATTCAAATTGTTCAAATGATTAATAAATTAAATAAATATTGGAAAACGAAAAGTAGTGTATTATTGAAACAAGTAAATGTATATAGAAAATTGAAAACTACGGTATTATTGAAATTATAGAATTATAATAAAGAAAGAATCGTTAAAACATTACATATTGAAAAACGGAAAGTAGTGTATTATTGAAATAATTAAGCGTATATTGAAAAATGAAAAATAGTGTATTATTGAAATAATTAAATGTATATTGAAAAATGAAAAGTAAGGTATTATTGAAATTACTGAATTATAATAAAGATAGAGTCATTTAAAAAGTAATTCTCCACATACCGTATATGCAATATACCATATATGCAACTTATCGTATATCAAACATACTGAATATGCAACCAACATAACGTATATACAATTAACATGATTTGATAAAATGGAAAAACGATTTTCAAAAGACTAACTTTTTAAACATTTTAAAATAATTTATTATCTTAAAAAGTTAGTGAAAAATGCTTATCAAAATGCTACACTTTTCAAAAAGTCAAAAAGTAAACAAAAGATCAAAAAGCAGACTTGGGGTTGGTCGACCAGACATCCCTCAAATGGTCTGATTTTTTACCGTTCTGACTTCTGATTTTTCCGTACAAACGGTCATTTTGGTCATCCGAAAATTGGCGGTCGACCGGACCTATCATCCAGCTTGACGAAAACTTTGGCATTTTTCATCTCTATAAATACCAACTCATTTATCATTTATTACAAGTTTACAACAACACAAGAGCATTCAATTGAGTTTCTTGTGAGATAAAACTGCATTGATTTCTCACCTCATTTATTATCATTAAATCAAACTCTTAAGNTCGACCGGACCTATCATCCAGCTTGACGAAAACTTTGGCATTTTTCATCTCTATAAATACCAACTCATTTATCATTTATTACAAGTTTACAACAACACAAGAGCATTCAATTGAGTTTCTTGTGAGATAAAACTGCATTGATTTCTCACCTCATTTATTATCATTAAATCAAACTCTTAAGGTTCATTTATTACCATTTATCAAAGTGTTACCATATTTCTCTTCTTGTACTTAACTTTGGGTTTATCACTCATTGAGAAGAGAATCTTCCATTTGTAAATTTATTTTGAATTGTGAGTCGAGTTGAGGTCCTGAAAAGCTCAACGTTGTAAAAAAATCGGTGCTCCTCAGTTGTAAGTCACTGGAAGCATTGTAAAGGGTTGGATTGCACCATAAGTCAATCAATATGGTGAAAAAGGCATTGCTAGTGCCGGAGAGCTTGGTAACGGGGGACGTAGATTATTGCATTGGATCGAACCTCCATATTATATCGTTTGCATTCTCTATCCCTTTTACTTAATACTTTAACTTAGCGCAAATTTACAATGTTTCATTTACGTGCTTACTTGTGTTTAGATTATTCTCTACCATTTGCGTGTTTACTATATTAAAATCTTGAGTGATTAACGAAAAAGGTTTAATATCCAATTCACTCCCCTCTTGGTTAGCCAATCTTGGGCTTTCACTTACCGGATATGCAAATAATATACCGTATATGCAAGAAAGTACATTTTTTATTATATCGTATATCTAACATCTCATTGGTTACTATTGCATCTACAGTAGCAAGAAAGTACATTTTTTTATTATAGTTAAATATGTTGGTCCTTCTAGTCCCCTCCTCAATCCCTCCCTACCCCTTTGGCCATCTATCTCTGTTTTTTAGAAGCCTTAATATCTGAATGCACATATTTAATTTATTCGGAGCGACCCTTCTATTACAGAGCTACCGAGGAACAACGAATATTTCATTTCTCCCATAAACGTTTGCCTAGAACTAAAATAGACCCTTGTCTTTATTCTTGAAGTTCAGTGAATTATGACTATCTTTTAGGAGTGTAAATTTTTTTGGCGTCATTTTTGGTGCATTTGGATTATTTTTACATGGAAGGAGTTAAGATGATCGTTCTCCTTTATTTAGGTGCCCCATAAGTCTAGACTTATTCACAGATCCAGTAGTTCTATGCACAGGCAAAATGGCTAGCTACTGGTAACCTAATATGTCCTATCACATCCATGATCATTGAATCACACTCTTCGCCATTTGATCAACAAGTGGCTTAAATCGGGTAATCAAGTCGAGTTTGATCACCTCAAGATGATCGATACGGATTGTTCTATGGCTACACTCAAGCCCATCTTCGAGTCCAATGAATCCATGTTTGATCATAAGCTTCAAATACTAGAAAAAGTCCATGCTTTATTTGAATAACTATCGTTGTAGAATTCATCGTTGATTCAATTAGACTTCTTCAAGTTACTTTTGGAACAAGTCCTCAGAAATGCAAAGATTTCCAAGAAAATTGAGGGTTGTGGAAAAGCATTTATTTGTGCTATAAAATTATTGTCATTCAGTGATTTGGGGGTGTCTAAACAATCTCAAAGAGGAAGCCAAATTAACCCAATTCATATTCATTATCAAGAAATGTTTATGCCATGTGGTAGAGAGAATTTCACGAGATTTAACTTTGTTCTACACTTGAAAAATCACATAAACTTCTGCTAGAAATATTTTCATGACTATTATACCAAGAAATCGAAAAACCAGCAAGATACACTTATTATTTCTACAAATTTACAAACTCAAAATATTCACTGGAATCAAAGTATCAACCGTTTTGGGCTCAAAATCATTGTACCCTTTTGTACAAAAGAAAAGCTTCAAACCCTAACCCTCAAGAATGAGTGGCAGCTACTTCGATGGACCAAAATGATATCACACAGATATCAACCATTTCCTTCACTATAAGAATCACTTAGACTCAATATGTACAAAGAATCACCTCAAAAGCCGATGTTTTGAGATAACACGATGAAAACGAAAGGAACCAAAGAGACCTAGAGAGAATCCAGAGAGTTCTACAAGACACGAATAAAAAATCATACATTACGATAACCACTCAAGACCCTTTTATATGCATACCCATCACTATTGATATCAATAAGTGATCAATGGTTTGAGAAGTACATTTGTCTCATTATTTTGGGCTCGGGTTATGGGCTACTTCATTTTGAGTTATTAGGCAATGGAAAAGCAGCAATGTTAGAATTTTGGTGTGCCTCGAATTCTTTGTTGAAGATAATTAAGAGTTCTAATTAGAGTGTAAAAGAGTTTTATTTGGAATGCTATTGTGAAGTCCTATTAAAGTTCACTTGGCGAATTCTAATAAAAGTTCTACTTGGAAGGCCATTGAGAATAGGAATTTGTGTTGGACTTGAAGAAGTCTTTGGAACGAAGAAAAACACATTTGGAGGTTTTTGGACAGAGATGGTGTGCCTATACGTTGGGTTGCAGCGCTTTACGTAAAATTGGTAAAAGTGCCGGCGCTGCCCGACCTATTTCGTCCTTGCACGAATTTTTCTGTTCTATTTCTTTTTGGACTCCATTTTCTACATCTACTTCAACTACAACTCTACTATGAGAGTTTGAACGTTCTCTGTTTATTCCCATATATATATGGTTTTTCATTATGATTTAGTAGGAAGTTAGAGACATTGCAAACAAATAATATTGTATTATTTCTTCCTATTATAATGAAATCTACATTCTCTGCAAATTACTTTATTCTTGTGTTCTTGTGATATTTACTTCATATTGTGACTTAACCTCTTATTTTCTCCAACAAAGTGGTACTTGATTAAGCTGGTATCATCTCTGGTTCTCACAACGAACTGGTATCAGAGCCTTTAATGTGAGAATTCTTGGGAATATCGTGGTTTTAATCAAGTTAATACCTCCACTTGATCTTTCATGATGGAAATAATGAAGTATAATATTCCGTTATTGGATCACAATGCAAGATTCTCTTTGTGGAAGGTAAAGATGCGAGCAGTACTCACTCAGATGGATTTGGACGACGCGCTATTGGGATTTGACAAGATGCCAATTTGGACTATGGAGGAGAAACAACAGAGGGAACAAACACCCTATCTCAAATATGTCTTCATCTTTCAAATAATATTCATCAGGATGTTTTGATAGAGAAGTCAGTCACTGCATTATTGTTAAGATTGGAGCATAATGCAATTATGCATGAGAAGAGTCTTACGAGCAAATGACATCTGAAGTAACGTCTATATGCTATCGTATGGCAGAATGTGCATTTCCTGAAGATCATTTAACAATTTTTAAAGCAATCGTCGCTGATTTGAAGACCTTGGAGGTCAAATATGATGAATACGACTTGGGATTGATTTTGTTGTTTTCATTGCCCGCCTCATATATGTCTTTTAGAGATATGATACTATATAATCGGGATACTCTCACCATCGAAGGATGATGCTTTATATTCGAAGGAAAAGATGAAGTTTTTTGCAGCATCTAGGGATCATAGATATGGTCTCATTTTTCATGGTGGTCGTTCGAGGGGCAAGTAAAAATCTAACTTCAAATTTTGTAATTATTGCAAGAAAAAATGGCACATGGTAAATGATTGTTATAAGTTTCAGAATAAATCAAAGTCAATTGCAAATCAACAATTCGAATACTTTAGGAAAAACAAGTATCGCAGAAAATCCTAGCAGTGACGTATAGTTTCAACTTATGTCTGACTACAATTCCAAATCTAATGAGGCTTGAATTTTGGATGCAGCTTGCACGTTTCATATGTCACCCAATCGGGAATTATTTTCAACATATGAAGAAGTTTCAAAAGGTGTTGTGATGATCGATAATAACACACATTGTCAGATAACTAGTATTTGTTAGGTTAGAATAAAGATGTTGCAGTGAGACACGTTCTAGATCTAAGAAAAAATCTTATCTTCTTAAGTACTCTTGATTTAAAAGGGTACATGTACACTGTTGAAGGTGGAGTTCTGAAGGTCATCAAAGGAACTTATGTTGTGCTAATGAGACATAGAAATCCCATTAATATATCTTGTAGGGTGATATAGAATTTTCAAGTAATCAGCATATTTTAAGAACTCGGGCCGATTTAGAGTTGATTCATGTACCGTTGGAGTTTAATTTGGGATATTATTTTAAGGATACATCTCAGTTGGATTTTGAAGATATGGGTGAATTCAACTTGCCACCATTATCGATGATGTCATTGCATTTAATAGCTAGAATAGACCCATTTTGGCTATAAGGTTACGCATATGTACAATTCTACTGATTTTGTCGATGGTTTGAATACGATTAAGGGTATTGGTTCTAGCCAAGATTCTTCTTGTGATGCATTCAGTTGTGATTTTGCTACAGGGCTTGTTTAAGTCTTGTTTGGTGGTTATTAGATAACTTTTGCCCTTAATTGAGGTAGCAGAGATGGAGAATACTTTCAGTTGGAATTGTTGATGGAGAAATTCGTTTGTGCTTCTCATTGAAGAGTTTAAATTTATTCCTTTTAGTGGAATTTGTTTCCAGATTGAGAATTTCTAAAGTTTTGTTCATTGCGGTGAAATTCATGTCAAGGTGGAGATTGTTAAAATTTAGGTGTGACCCGAATTCTTTGTTGAAGATAATTGAGAATTTCAATTAAAGTGCACATTAAGAAGAATTTTATTTAAAATGCTATTGTGAAATCCTATTCAAGTTTACTCGGCGAATTCCAATAGAAGTTCTACTTGGAAGCCCATTGGGAGCAAGAATTTGTATTGGATTTGAAGATGACTTTGGAATGAAGAAAAACATCTTCGGAAGCTTTTTGGATGGAGACGAGGCACCTAGGTGAGGCATTAGTGCTGCCCATGCAAAACTGGGCAAAAGAGCTTGCGCAGCAATGCCAGCCCCATGGCCCCGACGCGACGTTGCAGTACTTAGAGAGTGGCGTCATGGCGCTGCCTTACTTGTTTCGCTCCTGCGCGATTTTTTCTGTTCTACTTTTTTTGGACTTCATTTTTTTGTACTCTACTTCAACTACAACTCTTCTATGAAGGTTATGACGTCCCTTATTTGTTCGTTATATATAGATGGCTCTTCATTATGATTCAATAAGAAGTTAGAAATATTGTAAATACATAATTTTTGTATTTTTCCTCCATATTATAATAATATCTCGATTCTGTGCAAAATTACTTTATTCTTGTGTTATTATGATCTTTAATTTATATTGTGGCTTAATCTATTATTTTCTCTGACAAGGTGGTATTGGATTAATCTTGTATTGTCTATGCTTTTCACAACAAGCAGTTTGGGTCAAGCCCAAGTTTCTTCATTGCCCTAATGGATTGGATCAATTAGGTATCACTGCCCAATAGATCTCCACGTTGATGCCAATGATAAAAAAACCACTTTAGAAGACTAAGTATCAGAAGGGAATCACAGTTCTACAATGATCACCAACATCAGGTTATCTGTACCTGCAGTATCATACAAATTACCCTATATCAATTCTTAGCATTTGTAAACAGGATCTAACTTTTTAAGAGGAAGTACATTCGTCTGTATGTCAGTAGGATTGAATTGGGTAGGGATTTTATCAAGTAATACAGATTCGTTTTGAATTATATCTCTAATGAAGTGCATCCTAGCATCTATATGTTTATTCTTTCATAAAAAAATAATTTTGCATAAATGGATGGCACTTTAACTATCAGAATAAACTACAACAGGATTAGCAAGTTCATTTAACTCACACTACAAACTAAGCCATAAAGATTCTTTAATGGATTCAATAGTAGCTACATATTCTGTTTATGTAGTAGATAAGGTAACAATAGACTGCAATTGTGATTTTCAACTTATACAAGTATCACACAAAGTAAACATATAAGCTATGGTTGATTTTTTGTTATCCCTATCACCATTATAGTCAGTATCTACATACTCTTTTAAAACAACTCTATCTTTATAGGAAAAAACCTAAGTCATAAGATCCTTTTAGGTACCTTAATAACCACTTTAAGATAGTCCAATGGCTAGGCCAGGATTGGCCATAAACCTGCTCAAAGTACTTATAGCATGGCCAGCATCAAGTTTGGTATATACCATGATATACATGACAGGCCCTACAACATTTACGTATGGAATCTTTTACATATATTTAATATCAGGTTCATCATAAGAACAATGATCTTTGCTGGGTTTAAAATGATATGCAGGAGGCAAAGTAACAAACTTGGATTCATGCATGGCAAATTTAGACAACACCCTTTTCACATAGTCATGTTGAGTTAAGATAAGAGTAGTCATGTCAACGAGTCGAAACTTGAAACTTGAAGCTCGGGCTCGGCTCAGCCCGAGCTTTCGATGCGGCTCGATTTTATATATATATATATAGAATACAGCTGCTATGCCGCTGCAAGCAGGCAGCTAATTATTAGATTACATTACATTTATTTATTTTCTTTTTATTATATAATACAGCTGATATGCCTGCTGCAAGCAAGCAACTATTTTTAGATTATATTTAATTTTTTTTTTTATAAACGAGCAAGCTAGTGGCATGGGCCGAAAAGGCTCGGTGCAACAGAGCTCGAGTCGGGCCCAGCTCGAGCCGTCCGAACTGACGAGCTTTTTAACTATCCCTAGATAAGAGTCCGTTGAGACCTATTTCTCTTAATGTTCATGCCTAAAATTCTTCTAATATGACTTGAATCTTTCATTTCAAATTCAGCACTTAAAGATCTTTTAATGTCATTAATATGAATAATATTTTGTCCTATTAACAACTGATCATCTACATACAAAAACAGATTAGCAATCATAGAGTTACTATCATTTCTTTTAAAGTAAAGAAAATTATCAAAAGAACTCAATCTTCTCATTAAGCCAACGATGACACAAAATTATCAAATCTCTTGTACCATTGGCTAGGTAATTACTTGAGCCTATATAAAGATATTTTCAAAAGACAGACATATTTAGGCCTTTTATTATCAATGAAGTCCTGTGGTTGACTCATATAGATTGTTTTTCTAAGTCACCATGTAAGAAAATAGTTTTAACATTCATTTGTTCAAGTTCTAAATTATATTGAACAATCAAAGTAAGCATGACTCTTATAGTAGTATATTTAACAACAGGTCCGAAAATTTCATTGTAATCAATTATATGCTTTTGAGTAAATCCCTTTGCCACTAATCTGGCTTTAAACTTGAGAGGTTGTTTAGGAAAATTTCTCTCTTTAATGCTAAAAATCCACTTACAGTCTACCAAAGACTTATTTTTAGGTTTAAGAACCAACTTCCAAGTTTTATTCTTCAAAAGGGACTTCATTTCTTCTTCCATAGCAAGCTGCAACTCTTTAGAGAGTTGACAAAAGATTTGGGCTCTTTAAAAGCAAAATATTGATATGATAGGACAGCAAGGGATAAGTAATCTCTCATCCTAGCAGTTTCTCTTATTTCTCTTCTAGTCCGATCCCTCGCTAACTGATAATCACTGAAAGGGTTTTCCTAATCACCACGGCCTCTTGAATAATGCCTTTACTAATCTCATCAGAATCAGAAACATTCTCAATTTCATCTCTAGCTTCATTTCCGGCCCAATCTTCATTAATGAGTTCAGGGAAGGACCTAAGCTCCACTTGCAGCTTGGTCATATCAACTTTTTTGCTCAAAGGAACACCATCAAGGGCTTTATCAATTAGACAAGGCATATCACTTTCTTTATATGCAACATTTCTACTGATAATCATCTTAAACCCTTTATTCTTTCTAATAAAAAATCTGTACTCTTTCACCCCCAACCGGATATCCCATATATACACTTTTCTAGGATCTATGTTCCAGTTTGCCTATACTCTGGTGAGAGTAGATATCACAGCCAAACGTTCTCCAATAGGTATAATCAGCCAATTTTCCTAACCATACCTCCTCAGGGATTTTCCCATCTAACAAACTAGTAGGAGTTCTTTTCACAATATATGCAACTTTCATAACTAGTAGGAGTTCTTTTCACAATATATGCAACTTTCATAACAGCCTCACACACTTTTGGAACACCTGAACTAATCATCATGCATCTTACCTTGTTTAAAATGGTCATTCATCCTCTCAGCAACACTATTTTGCTGAGGGGTGTAAGTAACAATTTTATGCCTAAGGATCCCATCCTCTCTACAAAGTTGATCAAATTTAACATTTTAAAATTCTAGATCATTATTCGTTCTTAAAACTTAATTTTTTTTTTTACCAACTTGATTTTCAATTATAGTTTTTCAAGTTTTAAAATTTTCAAATGTGTCAGATTTTTGTTTCAAAAGAATTATCCAAAATTTTCTTGTAAAATCATTAATCAAGGATAGAAAGTATCTATTTCCACTTTGAGTCACGATAGGTGATGGGCCTCACAGATTAGAGTGTATATATTCAAGAACAGACACGATTTTATGCTTTCCAGTATTGAAATGAAGCATATATTGTTTACCTAAAGTGTAGTATTCACTGAAAGAAACTTTAGAAATGACAAATTTACCAAATACCCCCTTCTTACTTAACATGCGCAAGCCTTTCTCACTAACATGCGCCAACATGTCATGCCATTTTAGAGTAGCATTAATCTCAGCACTAGAAGACTTAGCAGTGTGACTTAGAACAACACTAGCTCTAGTGACACATATACTAATTCTTTTGGTAACTTTGAAAATGATGTGAACCCAAGTAGCGAAGAAAGCCAAATTTTTGGATTTGATCCGAAAATAAGGAATCAAAATATCCAATAAAACATAAATGAATGTTGACCCTTTTGATTGAATATTTGATAATATCACCCAATTGATTTGAACGCCACAAGAATAATTCTTGATAAGTTCGTAAATTGTCCAACGAAGAACAATGGATTGAAAGTAAATTTGCCTCGCAAAATAATTCTCAATAATGTGTTTTTTCAACGAAGAATGAAAAATCATACTTATACTAGCCCTAAAATAAAGCTAAAACTGTGCACAATATTCCCAAGATTACAAAATTAAGGTAAGAGTATAATTTTAGTACAATTAGGAAATCTGCAAAAAAGGAAAAATATCGCTTCATTTTTTGCATATGCGACCGCATGGTAGAATTGGTTGCAGTCGCATGGTTTATCTGAAATTGCTCCTGGACTCCCTTCATGACCCCATTCGGCCACATGACTTTTCTACTATGCGGTTGCATGGTATTAATTTTGAATCCTCTTTTTCCTTATGTAGAATTTCGTGCCATTTCCGAAATATACTCATGGACGAAAATTTGACACTCGAGCTAAAAGTTATGCAAGTTTTCATCCACACTGCTCGTTCGCTACTTGAACGGAGTTGATCCATTTGGTTTCTTCTTCCAAACCCAACATGAAACTTGTTCCTTGGCTTGTTAGCTTCGATATTTCGTCTACCGTAGCTTAAGCAAGCAATTTCATCATCTCTTTCACCCATTTTGCCCTCGAACATGTCATCTGACCTTCTTCGATAATCAACGAGTGTTTCTCGAGGCTGGACTTTGACGTACTCGGCTCCGTGCTCACATCAAGTGACACATATACTATTTCTTTTGGCACCTTTGAAAATGACAAGTGAACCTTTAATCGCTTTAAAATAGTCATTTCCAATCCTGCTTTACAGGCCCATGTCATCTAGATTACCCAGTGAAATTAAGTTTCTATTCAAATCAGGGACATACCTTACCCTTTCTAGAGTAAAGGTGTATCTATTTTCAAAATTCAAAGTTACATTGTCAATTCCCTTTAACTCTACAGGCTGCATTGTTGTCCATCACAACCTCTCTCCCATCTAGATCCTTAAAGTCTTCCAACCAAGGTTTTCTAGAGGTCGTATGAAAAGTGCAACCAGAATCCAAAATTCACTCTTGATTTTGATCCCTACTACCTGCATAATTTGTAGTATTTAGATCAGGAGTGGAATTTGTCACAACATAGACATCCACAGCCCCAACATCTAATGGTTCAACTACATTTTCTCTCATCCACTTTTGTCTCTCTCTGTTCACTCTTTGTCTTATAACAATCTTTTATAAAGTGTCATGTCTTTCCACACCCATAACACTTCATATTCTGAGGTCTAGACTTTGACCTAGACTTTCTTTTCCTTTCTTCTTAGAGCTATTACTTCCTTGATGATTCTATCTGCCCTAATTATTCTCTTACCTAGTAAGTGATCTACCTCTCACAAACAAACTATCAGATTCCTTCCCATGCCTTTCAGATTTAAGTTCCAATTCTTTGCTTCTCAAAGAATTTAAAACAACCTCATGAGTTAAGGTATCTCTGCCATATTTGATGGTAGTTTTGACATCTTTATATCCCACAGGTATGTAAATTAAAAAAGAATAACAACCTTATATTCTTCGTATATCTTGTCCCAAGCATTAGTAATATCTTGTACCAATTTATTAAAGGTATTAAGATTATCATCTAAGTCTCTGCACAGGTCAATCTTAAAACTATAAAACCTTTCTAGAATGAACAATTTGTTAGGCAAAGACTTGATCAAGTAAAGTTCTAATTTATCCCATAAAGCCTTAGTATTATCAAGCTTCCCTACTTTTCTTAATATTTGACCAGACAAATGAAGAATAATACATGTATAGGCAAGTTCATCAGGTTCAATTTTTTATCAGTATTCATAGTTTCAGGAAATTCACTAGCTATTACCTTTGAAACTTTCTCTTAAATAAGGACTCCTCTCATTTTTTGTTTTCAAATGGTGAAATCCCATTTTCCATTAAAAATCCTAAGTTCAAATGTGATAATTGTCGTTTGAAGTTTGTAACTAACATAAGAGATTTTTTGAAGTTTAGTGTTCAACGGAAAACCATAGATATCAAATAAAATTGACAATCACAAAGTCACAAAAAATATTAAGTATCAACTAATATTCAAAGAAAAAAAAAAGAAATAACCCAATGAACAATGTAATAACACAGTGATAACATATAGAGAATCTTCAAGTTCTATATGTTCAAATTTACCAGGATTCCATGAGGCACAAGATCACAGGTCAATGCTCAATTCAAAACACAAGAAACAGGAAGCGAAGAAAGGGAACATGGGAAAGAACATATCAAAGATCAAAAGAATAGGCACACGCAATTCAATTTAATCGAAAACAAAGGTAGACAAACATATACATAGTATTAGAATGCAAAGATTAGGGTTTAGAGAAGAAGAATACACACACCACCACAGTGGATTGGTAGTTTTATCCACCGACTTCGAGTAACACCCAAGAAGAACCTAGAAGATTTCAGATTGAAGTCCAAAAAATCAAGATCTAACCCTTCTTTCTCAAGTTCAATAAGTAAATCACCAGAAGACCAGTAATTCGTTCGATTTCCACCAAGGATTTACCGCCAGGGTATAAGGGTCCGTTTGATTGCAATGGTAGAAAATGAGTGGAAAGAAAATGAATTTCAAGGAAAGTAATTGCCTAGAAATTGTTTTGCAGGGAATTGTTAATTTAGCGTGTTTGATTGGTATAATTTTCCACTCGAAAAATTTTTAAATTTTGTGTTCGTTTGACTTTGTTTTATATGGAAATTGTCTATTAAAGTAATAATTTTTTCCATAACTGATTATAAAATTTGTTTCCATTGTCAAAAAGTTAAAAAAAAAAAA